>JXCR01147108.1:209425-241298 GCA_002079205.1 Phalaenopsis hybrid cultivar
TATATATATATATATATATATATATATATATATATATATATATATATATATATATATATATATATATAATGAAGGTGGCGGTGTTGGATGCTCTGCTAGGGTTTCCTTCATTGAAACTCATCCTTACTGGCTTGTAGGTTGGCGGTGAAAGGGTGTTCCATGCTTGTTAGGAACTCTTTTGGATCCATCTAGCTTGTGGATTACTACCTTGGTCCTCTTTTTTCTGTTATTTTTGGTTTCCCAGGTTTTGTTTTTTCAAACATGGAAGTATTGTTACATTAGGCTAGAGATTATACTCCCTAGTTCTGTGATTATTCTTCCTGATTTTTTATTTATAGTTTTCTTTGCTGAGGTGTACACTTCCATTTCTGAGAAGTTTCTCTTTATTTTTAAGGTTTCGTGGTCACTTCCCTGGTTTGGTTTACTATTTCATTGCCAGCTTAGGTGGGATCTACTGCCTATTGCAGAGTTCTCTATATGGACAACCCTATAGAGCTTGGTATGAATATTTAGTGGGCTAAGGCCACTTTTGTAGATGTAGTGGGAAAATGTTCTGATTTTCAATATGATGTTGAACATATGGTATTTCCTAGTTCTTACCATGATGGAGCGGGGGAAAGTGACTTTCCTTTCATTAAACAACTTAGTAGAAAGGTTGAAAAACCTACTGCTATCTTCTCAGATACTGATATCTCTTCTCTATATTCTTATTTCAGGTTTACACTCATTGGTAAATTTCAATATGAGCAACCAAAAATGAAGGATATGAGAAAACACTTTCATGATTTAAAGCTACTCAGTGATTGGAAAGTTAGACTAGTGGATGGAAGACATATGTCTATTCATCTCTATAGGGAGGAGGACTATGAAAGATTATTCTCTAAATTGATTATTTATATTGAAGGTATGGCTATGAAGATTCTAAAATGGTCCCCTAATTTTGATCCAAACCAGAAGCCACCTATTGTTCCTATCTGGTTTAAGCTGCCTGAACTGAAAATTCATTTTTTCCACCACCAATTTCTATTTACCATTGGTACTTCTTTAGGAAAACCACTTAAACTTGATGTCCAAACCTACAATCTATCTAAACCATCAGCTGCAAGGATTTTGGGGAAGAGAGACATAACATTGCTTGAGGTTGATGAAATCTGGTTGGGCACTACCTATAATAGCTACTGACAGAAGATTGTTATGAAAAAAAGGCTTTACTACTGTACTCACTGCATAATGTTTGGTCATACTAATGAAAGATGCTTTAGATTGCATCCAAATATTAAAAAAAAAGGTCCCCCAATGACTGTTGAACCTGAAGCCCCACTAGAGGCTCCTCCTCCTAATGGAAAATTTTCAACTCCCCAGCCTTTTTTTTATAAACTAGAAAAAGAATGGAAGCTCTCTTATCAAGTAAATCCCATCATAATCACATATCAAATGGCACTGAATAGCTATTGTAAGCCAATTCTCATCCTGTAGATCTAATGGTAGTTCCATCTATACAACAACAACAATCACCAATTATTCCTGATGTACAACCTTTTGTCTCTAAACCAAAAAAAAATAATGGAAGCCCCCTCCTCAAAAAAGAGAGTGGAAGCTCCCTATTCAAGTAAAGCCCCTCATAATCTCATATCAGTTTGTACTAAAAAGTTGTTGGAAGCCAATTATCATCTTGCAGATCCAGTGGTAGTTCCATCTATTCTTGATGTGTAGGTAGAAAGATCTTTTTCTATACAACTTGAAAGCCATTCTCTTGGGGGGGCTTTTTCACCCTCTCTTCCTGATACTAATGTTCTTACAATAGTGGAAGAGATAGTGGAACATATTGTTGCCCTCCCCCAACTGGCCAGAGCTCCATTTGACCCTCTTCCTATCTTTCAAACAATGAATCCATTGAATGCCAATTCAATTGAGAACATACAAGCTGAGTTAGAAAAAATATGGAAATTACATAAAACTAGAAAGAAGAAAAAGAATGCCATGATATACCCCCCTACAGATGACTTAGTTATTGAATCTTTCAATTCTTACTCTTATAGAAGGAATTCCCTCACCAGACTCACCAGCGGGAAAGCTAAAAATTCTCATCATGTTTAATCTACTATGCTGGAACATTGGGGGGAGGGGGGGTGGCAAACCCCCTCTCTTTAAAAATAGTTCTTTATCTCAATAAGAAATATAAACTTTTTTTTTGAGCTTTTGTTGAACCTATGGTTCACAAATACCCTCAAAAAATTCTCTCCCAGTTTCATAGTTTCTCACATTACTCTAATATCAATAACAAAATTTGGTTACTTTGCAGAAAAGAAATCTCTTAGACAGTTCTCATTCATGAATGAATTTGATATGAATGGAAAGAGAGGTTTTGCTACTATTTTTTATGTTGGGTGACTAAATCTGAAAGAAATAAGCTTTGGGGTTGCCTAATTAATATAGGTCAGTCTATGTCATCCCCCTGACTGATGGAAGGAGATTTTAAAAATATTGTTGATACCTCTGAAAAAAGGGGGGGCAGATCGCCTAATCTTAACAGGTTGACTGAATTCTCTGATAACATTATCTCTACTGGTCTTTTTGACCTTGGTTTTCAGGGTCGAGCTTTTTTTTAGAGAAGGGGGAAAATTTGGGAGAGATTGGATAAAATTCTAGTCAATAACCTCGGGTTCCAAAACTACCTACATACTTATGTTACACATCTCATTTTAGTGGGATTTGATCACAAAGCTCTATTGCTTAGCATTACTGGTAGTCCACCCATTGGTAGACCACCTTTAAGTTTCAAAATATGTGGGTGGACCATCCTAATTTTCTTAATCTGGTTAAAGATAACTGGGATGGTGTTAACCATACATATCCCCTCCTTAATCTATGGTGTTTGCAAAAAAAGGTAGCCGAAGCTCTTAAGCATTGGAACTAGAATAAAGTTGGTAATGTGTTTAAGAATGTGGAGGTAGCTAAGAAACAACTGACATTGTTGGAAGCTGGATTGGAAACTAGTAAATTTGATGAACCATCCCTCTTGGCTGGAGCTGAGAAAGTTCTTATAGAAACTGAAAGGTTGGAGTAGTATTTAAGGAAGAAGGTTATTGTGAGCAGATTCATGGGAGGAGAAAAAAAAACACTAAGTACTATAATGCTTGTATAAAATATAGAAGGAAATGCAAAACTATTCACAAAATCAAAGATAAGGATAGAGAATGACTCACTGAGTTTGGGAGCATAGCTGACAGTACTGTTAGTTACTTTAAGGATCTTTTCATTGTACCTTCCCAGGACATCAATCGTCTAGATCTGTAGGTCTTCCAGGAGGATCTAAGTTATATTGCAACTCTCCAACTCACTAACTCCCCTTAAGAAACTAAAGTCTGGGAAGCTTTACAAGATATTGATAGTGTTAAAGTAGCTGGGCCAGATGGGTATACCTCTGCATTCTATAAGAAAGCATGGCCTATCATCAAGAAGGATGTGGTTGTTGTTGTCAAAAGCTTCTTTTTGGGTCACCCTCTTCCTAATTATTTCTGTTCCTCATCTTATGTCCTAATACCAAACACCACTATATGTATTAAGTAGGAAAATTATAGGCCTATTAGCCTTGCCAATGTCCTTTATAACATCATTAGTAAGATTATTGTTGCTAGGCTTCAACCTCATCTTCCTAATCTTATAAGGCCTAATCAAATTGCATTTGTTAAGGGGAGATTTATTGCTGAGAATGAGTTATTGGCTCAAGAAATCTATTTGGATATTGATCAACCTTGTAGAGGTGGAAATATTATTTACAAGTTGGATCTAAAAAAGGCTTATGACACCATCTCATTGCAATTCATTCTTGATGTACTCAAAGAAAGGGGTTTCTCACTGGATTTCTGCAACCTTATCTCAAGATGGCTACATCAAAATGCCCATTCTATCTTGTTAGATGTCCAATAAACTTGTTATTTTACTGCTTCTAGGGGTGTCCAATAGGGAGACCCCCTATCCCTTTTAATTTTCATTATAGGTATGGATTATTTTTCTAGAATTATAGATAAATATTTGATGACTAAATCTTATGCTAGATATCATCATAAGTCTAATGCGGCTGTTACACATCTAATCTATGTTGATGATCTTATACTTTTTTTCTAAAGCCAACAAATGAGCTGTCAAGATTATAAAACATTGCATTAATCATTCGCAACTGATTTCTAATATGCAGTTTAACTCATCTAAATGCTAATTATTTTTTGGTAAAAAACCTAACCTTGCAGTTAAAGAATGGATATCACAAGAAATTGTCTTTATAACTTCAGTCCCTCATTTCAAATATCTTGGAGTACCTATTGTTAAGGACAGAACTAAACTTGGTCAATTTGATGATGTCCTTTCCAAAATTGATGCTCAACTCAACTGTTCGACTAACTCATTTCTGTCTAATGAAGGGAGGGTTACTCTCCTCAAAAGCATTTTAACATCTTTCCCTTCTTACATAATACAAGTGTCAGTTATGAAGAAGACTACACAATTACTCCTGGAAAGAAGTTTCAATAGATTCCTATGGTCAGGACAAAGACAACAACTTCATTGGGCTAACTGGCAAAGAGTGGATAAGCTAGCCATGGCTGGGGGACTAGGCTTTAAGGGTATGCTCCATCATCAGTAAGTGAATTTTTGTAAGCTTTAGATTAAATCAAGATAGCAAAAATCATTATGGGCCTTATTTATGAGGGGTAAATATTGTAGACACTCACACCCCAGCTTAGTTAACAGAAAATTGGAAGACTCTAGAGTTTGGGTGCAATTGCTGAAAGTCAGACAGAAAGCTGCAAATCTTTTCCTTTGGGATATGAGAAATGGCAGAATCCATTTTTGGCTGGACAATTGGTGCCCCCAAGACCTACTATTTCCCATACCTACAATTATTAATAAAGATCTTTTAGTTTCTGACTTTTGGTCTGACAACTCATGGTGTCTGGATATTGTAAAGGCTATGTTTCCTCCTACTGCTTCTGAGTGCATCTCCAAAATTCAGTTCAACAGAGAAACTAAAGATACATTGGTACTGAAAAACTGAAAAGGAAAATCCTTATCAAAAGCTTTCTATGTTAATTTGTTTACTTGTGTGACTATTCCTTGGGAAAAATATGTCTGTAATAAATTTCTTTTCCCTACTATATCCTTTTTCATTTGGAGAGTGTTCCTGAAACTACTTCCTATGGATGACATCCTTAAACTTAAGGGCTTGAGATGTCCTTCAAGGTGTTATTTATGCCACTCTAAAACTAAATTAATTTCCCATCTATTTTCAATTGTAAATTTGCTTAACAGGTCTGGAAGGAACGAACAAAGAATCTAAAATTTAACATGCTTTCTTCGGGCTGGGCCACATTAGAATCCTGCTGGAGTGACTAGTGTAAACTTAAAATGTTCACTATGCCTTGCACTGTAGCTTGGTTTCTCTGGATGGCCTGAAACAAATCTAAATATGAAGACTCTCTCCCTCAAGTGGCTCACATTTTGGTTAACTGCAAGGCATTCCTAAAAAAATTAGTAACACTTAAGGGTTGTCCTGATCTATGGAACTCCACACATCAGCCTCAAGACACCTCTTCCTCTTTCACTATTTCAAAAGTTTATTGGATCTAGCCTTCATACCCCGATTTTAAAGTTAACACAGATGGTAGTTACAATAACTCTACTGCTGGCTTTGGAGGCATCTTCAGAGACAGAAATGGTTTATGTAAACTGTTTTTCTACTGCCCTATGCTAGCATAGGATGCTTTGGAGACAGGAGCAGCTACTGCCTTTTGGGCTATTAAGATTGTTGTTAACATGAAATGGGAGAATCTTCTTTTAGAAACTGATTCCAAAAACCTCATCCAAATGATAAGAGGTGTTAGCCCTCCTTCTTGGCATGTAATGCAAGGGTTAAAAGCCATCAACCTTGTTTTCATTTGTTTTTCCCTCTTTTATTTTAGAATGAGTCGCTAGCTTGTCGTTTGTCATATACTTCCCCTATTCGAATAAATCTCCCTCCCGAATCAAATTAGTGATTCAAAGAGGAGAGAAAACGAATAAAAAGGGACATACGACAAAGCGACAAACAAGAAAAAACACAAAATGTGGAGATCCCACGTGCGATAAACCTCGCAAGGATAGGTTAAGAGTATCCGTCCAAACAAGATCGGACGAAAGTACCTCAAACCGATATCCGCAAAAGAATACCTACGTAGACTACCCATAACCAGAGAGTCAGGTGTAGGTGCCTGTTCTGGGGCCAAGATCACTCCCAAGGAGGACGTATCCCACTTGATTAATTACATCTTAGGCGGTACCCAAGAATACTCTCGATTAAAGGAGTTTCGCTTAGATTATTGTGAACTTGAAAGGAGTTTCGCAATAGGTACTCAAAGGAAGTTTATTACGTGTGGGAATAGTCCCGATGCTTCAAAGCTCATGCTAAGCCATTGGGCAGAGAGTGAGTCTCTCACATCCCAAATGGGTAGCGGCTCATCGGCACACGGGGCCCATGAAATAACCTAAATCATCTTGACAGGCATATCCCAACACGTCAAAGCACGTCCTGGCCATAAGGGCAGAGGACAAATTGTCGTATCCCAAATGGGCGGCAGCTCATCAGCATCGGGCCGTCAAAATGATATCAACGAAATCAAGGAGCGACAGGGCTCAAAATGGGCTCAACAAAAAGGAATGAAGAGTGATACTAAAAGGTAGAGGTAACTGGGTCGGGGTACCACGGACCCATCATCCACAGCTACTAGGACCCTAAGTCTACCTGGTCGTGAAGGTAGTCGCCCCAACACGTCCTGAGATACCCGGTCAGCAATCCGTGAATTGCATCGTCCCTGGGAACCTCGGTAGCCCTAAGGTCAAACAAACGAAACTCTATCCTGTGACTCAAAGCTGGAGCTTCAAGAGGTGGGACTTATACCTGCCAAAGAGGCAAGGATGCCTCAGGAAAGAAAGGAAAATGGAGGTTGAGCTACAAAGCTGAAAACACTCCAAACAAAAGGACTTACACCCTGTCTGGGTCAAGGAGCCTTCTAACATCCTAGGCACACTAGACAACCACCTATAAAGAGGTATGTTGGGCCAGTCAGGTTGAAGAAGCACGAGGACTCCTCCTCGGGACATGCAAATATGATGCTGTTATCTAGAGCAGTCCTTAAGTATTGTGGAGGCCCTATTAAAAAATGCAGGAAAGTAAATATCAAAGTTTTTTAAATCCTGAATATTTTAATCCTAAATTTTAATTATCTTGAATATATTCTTTAGGATTTTGTAGAAAATTATAATTTTAGGGTCCTTAATGAGCCTAGATTATATCGTAAAATCCCAGATCACTGAAAGAAACAAGGAAAAACACATGCAAGTGCAAACATGCTATATGATGCAAAAAGTAAAAAGAAAGCAAGTCAAATAAAAATAATTAATAGGCCGGTGCCGCTGGGTCGGCAACAAATCCCAGAAAATAAAAAGGCGGCAGACTCCGCATATACATGTCCGGTCCTAATTCTATACATCAATATAAAATGCAGAATTAAGAACGGGGCACGAGCATCAGTTCCTGGTCCCCTCCACGTGGTTCCCGCGCCCCCGTGCCCGTATCTTATTTTTACTACAGGACTCTCCTAGACTCTAAAAAGTACATATGAAAAATAAAAGACTCAATCCTGCACGAAAACAAGTCTCAACGGGAAAGCTCACATGCAAATAACGTATCATGAGCCATGCCTTAAAAATGGGGGAGCTAATAACCTACAAGCAAAATGGTCAGAAATCATTATTTTCTCCCCCTATAGCGGTACCTGTGTGTGTTCAAATAAATAAGCATGGCTCCCTGCAGAAGAACGCCCTAACATACTACCACACATATGCAGCATGCAGTCACATCACAAGCACAATGCAGAAGAAAGATACCTTACTAGGGCAACCAATCCAGCAGAGAACAATAGTCAGGCATCAAAAAGACTACCTAGCACCCTAAATCCTAGCCTAGCACACCATCTAACGAAAAGTGCATCAAGCCTAGTAGACTACCTAACACCCTAAATCCTAGCCTAGCACACCATCTAACGAAAAGTGTGTCAACCTAGTATCTAAGTGGGGGTGTAGGTCTGAGTATAGTATGACTTTGACAGGGTCGTCATACCGGCCCCATCCTAAAGATCCAAAGGATCTAAAGGGTGTCACAAAGAGTTGTGACATGAGTTAGATCTATTAGATCTTTAGCACAGTCATACTCGTGTCAATCCCGAAGACTTAACTCGCATTGCTCACCGGGATCAACCCAGCAAGCAATGCTCGTTAATGCATCACGACCAACACGGGGTCACTCTCCTAACGAGCCTGACTTGCTATCCATGCAAACATGCAGATGCAAATGCAATCAGTCATGTGACATAAGTGATGAGTGTACCGTGTGGCAGTGCCTTAGGAAAAGGTGGGCATGCCGTGGAGGCAGCGGCCCAAACAAATGGGTGTACCGTAGCGGCAGTGACGAAAGGGATGGGCATGCCGTAGAGGCAGTGGCCCGAAGGTGTGCCGTGAAAGCAGTGACCAAAAGGGATGGGTGTGTCGTGGAGGCAATAGCCCGAAGAGAGGTGTACCACAGCGGCAGTGACGAATGGGATGGGCATGCCATGGAGGCAGTGGCCCGAAGGTGTGCCGTGGAGGCAGTGACTAAAAGAGATAGGCGTGACATGGAGACAGGGTCCCGAAAGATGGGTGTGTCGTGGAGGCAGTGACTAAAAGAGATAGGCGTGCCATGGAGATAGGGTCCCGAAAGATGGGTGTGCCGTGAAGGCAGTGACCCGAAGAAAGGTGTACCGAGGCGGCAGTGACTCAGAGACAGTGGTGATTCTCACTGGGGAGCATCGCCCAAGTGCAAATGTAAATGCAAATGCAAACACATATGGTCCAACATGCAAACATACAGGCATGCGATGTAATGTAAAAGCAAACAAACATGCAAGTGATTTGTCGACCAGATCATGGTGGTTGATCGAACCAAAGTGATCGGTCGATCGGGCTAGGAGGGTCAGTCGAACCAAAGTGGGATGCTCCTCAGGCCGGGGCGGCTGATCGAAGCAAAGTGAGATGCTCGTCGGGTTGGGGTGGCCAGTCGGAGCGAGGTGAATTGCTCGTCAGGCCAGGGCGACTAGTCGGAGCGAGGTGAATTGCAACATGCACCAAGAAAAAAAATTGCAATATGCAGCAAATCAACATGCCGATAGCAAACCGGGCTCGTGCTAACGACCTCACTTGGGAGACCTAAGGTTTAGACCCTTGGATGTGCGGCACCGCTGCCTCTTGCTTTGGTGAGGAAATGTGGAGAGTTTCTCCCCGGATCTCCGAGGGGGAAAATTTCCACGACATCGCAAAATAGGATAGCTACAAAGCATTTCCTATTTTTGCAAACTCCTCCAAACTTTGCAAAGCGAGCCAGCTACAAAGCCTTTCTCGCTTTGCCAAGTCCGACCTCCCAACTTCTCCAAGTAAAGCTGGGGAATCCAAAGCCAGGGGAGTGAGGGACTCCGACCCATCGGGACTTGTGCTAAGGTTTGCAACAAGAGGGGAGACACTCGGCTCTACCGGGGGTATTTGGCCACGCACAGGGAGTCCTAACCTAAAGGCTAGCTCTAGGCACGTCGTCGCGCCAACCCACGTAGGCGCAGGCACCCCGTATGGGCGATCGAAACCACACGCCTAGACTCCACTATTCCTAAGGCTGGCTAGGAGGTAGAAAGTCTCACCACCGTGATGGTTGTAGATGTGTTTCTTTGCTTGCTCTACACTTGTCAACGTCATATCCATGCTCCAATATGCCTCGTAAAATGTGCACATGACAACAAAAAGGCATAAGAGGTTGTGAGGGCAGGAGGTATGCAAGGTATTTAAAATAAATAAATTTTGGCATATAAAAATATTTGACCAAAAAAATGAACCTTCAAGAAGGATCGCTCGATGTCGGCGAAGTGTCCGTCGCCGACAAGGTGGGGCGGCGACGTGTAGATGCTAGCTCGTCGGCGGCGCGCACTGGGAGCGAAGGAAATTTGGAGGGGAGCCCAAAATATGGAGTTTCTCCCTTCTGATTTTGCTCCGACGGAGTACGATGCTGGCGAGGCAAAAGGCTGGCGAGGAAGAGGTCCACTGAGTTGGGCCAATTAAAGGAAGAAGCTCGACCGGCCAAGGAAAAGAAGATGTAGATGGTGGCTGCTCGGCCGACAGGTGGAAGATCAGCTGCTGAAGATCTTGAGGAGGAGGTGTTTGCCTGTGGGGAATACCAGCAGTGCGTCGACGGTGAGGTTATAGGACAAAGCTTGCCCGATTGAGAGGAAAGGAGGAGGCGAGAAGGCCGGATTTTTGCTCAGGGCGGAACTGAGGTCGGCCGGATCTAGTTGCCAGCGTTGGAGGAGACCAGCAGACGGCTTAAGAAGTGGAGATCCGGTGGCGGCGAGCTTCGACGGCGAGCAAGAGGGAGAACTGTGAGAGGAGGAGCTCCGGAGCTAGGTGGCGACACGAGGAAAGCTCCGCCGGTGACCGGAGCAGGAGCACAGGCCGCTGCTGGCAGCGGCGTCGTCGGCGAGGTGGAAGAGCGGTGCTAGTGTTCGCGAAAATTGCGACAGGGGGCTGGCGGCGGAGGTTTTGCGTGAGTATAGGGGAGAGAGGGTGATCTGTTTCCCTTTTAAGCTTTTATAATGTAATTAATTATAATATTAATAATAATATAAGATTAATATATAATAATATATAATAATATAACGTTAATAACGTTAATAATATATATATAACGTTAACAGTGTTAACGTTATATATAAAGTTAATAATATAACGTTAATAATAATATATATATTATATATTATATTATTATAATTATTATAATTATCGTTTACGTATTCTTCACACGTATATGTCCTCGTGGCGAACTGAAAGTCCTTTCTGACTAAAGTCGACGTTCCAGACGCATCCGCGCAGTCCTTTTCTCCATCCGGGGTCGTCCGGGTCACCTTTTTTGACTATCGAGCCAAAAATGATAATTTTCACATTTTCTTAATTTGTCTGCGAAATTGTGACGTAATGAACGTCCGACATAGGTGGGAACGACAATTCAGGTATGCTAACGCAGTCTATTTTGCAATTCGGGGTCGTTTAAGGCCGCTCGAACTGCTTTTGCAGCGATACGGCTATAAACAATAATTCACGTATTTAAGGCTTGCCCTCAAAACCGTAGCCAGCCGAACGTCCTTTCTAAAAAAAATTGGCGTTCCGGACGTGATCGCGCAGTCTGTTTTGTCGTCCGGGGTCATCTTGACAACATCGCTGATGATCAAGCCAATTCAAGCCAAAATCGTGTGGGACGCGCCACATAATCTTTTTCGTCCCGATCAGACTCGTTCAACGTGCCAAATGCCGACCGGCCTTCGCCTGGGCGAAAGCCAAAGCCTAGCAGGATGACCATGGCTACGTGCCCCTCAACACGCGCCAAAAAGGTCTCGGGCAGGTGTCTGAACTATCGGACGTCACGAACAGACCGTAAATTATCCTGAGTCATGCAGGTGAACATCCTACACTCGTGACATCAAAAATTGATGCCAGCAAAGGACCCCCAACAAGTGTGTTGTGCAGTCAAGGCACAGTGCACTTGTTGGAAGATGCTCAATTTTTTATCAAGCTCAAGTTAGCAATGAAGCTACGTAGCCTAAGAGATAAAAAAAAGAGCCAAGTACCCTAGGAAGGAAAAGCCGCGAGAGGCCGTAGAGGCATAACCTAGAAAAGTGGTTCAGAGGCCGTAGAGACATGACCACGCCCGGTAGGTTTAGGGGTCGTAGAGACATGACCTACGATGAGTTCAGGGGCCGTAGAGGCATGACCCAACATTGTGGTTCAGGGGTCGTGTAGGCATAACCACAAAGAAAAACAGGTTCAGAGGCTGTTGATGCATGACCTAGGGGTGAGTTCAGAGGTCATAGAGACATGACTCAACTCAAAGGTTCAGAGGCCGCAGGGGCATGACCACAAAACACTGAGGGGTTAGACCCTCAAATGTCTATGCTTTGTCAATGAGGACTTTCGGGCTACATGTCTCTCATCTATAGAAGGCAGGTTGGCTATGAAGCCGCCCGTCACTTTAATGAGGAATGTCATGGGGACTTATTTCGCTCATTAAGCGGTAACAAATTGACTAGATCGAGAAGGAATGCTGTAAAATTCACATCTGAGGACTAGTGCGCGTTAATCAGTTAGGAAGGAGAGCCAAGGGACTCCGATCCCTCTTATGAACTGATCGAGGTGCGTACCTCAACACCCGCGCTCCATCAATTAGGACTGCCACGTGGATTTTACGTCGCTCATGAGAGGAAGGAAGGTTGGCTAGAAAGCCTCCTGTCACTTTAATGAAGAATGCCATGGGGCCTCACATCACTCATTAAGCGGTAATAGGTTGAATAGATCAAAAGGAGAAAGCCCACAGACATCGGCTCTCCTCTGAGTACTAGTCCACATTGATCAGCTAGGGAGGAGAGCCATGAGACTCCAATCCCTCCTGCAAATTGATCGAGGGGCGTGCCTCAACACCCGCACTACATCTGTGATGAATACTAAGAGTTTTACATCATCACCTGAGACGGTAGCAAAGGTTGGCTAGGAAGCTGGGCAACAAAGCTAAATCATCGAATGACGAGATGTTCTCATAAAAGGACCGACTAGAATGTTGTGTGGTCCGAGAAACACTAAAGTGGATGGCTGAGAAGCCAAAACTGGAGACGTCGTCCATGAAAAATGCACTTAAGACTTATATCCGCTCTGGACAGAGGATTCAGGGGTCGTAAAGGCGTGATCCTGAAACAACCAAGGTGTTAGAACCTTGAATGCCTACACTATGTTCGTGAGGATTGCCGTCGGGCCTTACATCACTCTTTGAACAAGTAGGCAAGTTGGCTAAGAAGCCCAGCATTAAAGTTGAAATGTCGAATGACGAGATGTTCTCATAAAAGGACCGACTAGAGCGTTGTGTGGTCCGAGAAACATCGGAGCAGGTGGCTAAAAAGCTGAAAAATGTCAAAAGACATGATGTCCTCATGATAGAGCAGACTTTAAGGTCGTAGGGCTCGAGGCACATCAAAGTATATGGCTATGGAGCCAATAGAGTCGTCATAAGACGAAACACCCTCATAAAAGAACCGACTAGAACGTCATAAGGTTTGAGAGGTGTCGAATGCTAGCAGACCAAAGCAGCCTAGCAATCTGAGACGGGTCGGTAAGGTTGAACAAAGTGGTCCTCACCATTCACAAAGTCCTGGTATTGTCGAATATCAACATATCACGACCGGACATGGATCATATGACCAGCTGAAGTAGTCTAAACCAATGTGACATGTCTCTTGACGAGGTGATTAAAATCAACCAAGTCGGACACGGTGCCAAAGGGGGTCGGATGAACAAAGCGATTCAACCTCGTAAAACCTTACGAACATGAGTGGGGTAACTCTTACTAGAGATTTTTGGGGGCGTGAGAATACCCGGCTTAAGCATGGACTAATAAGACTAACATAGAGCTAGGATTAGTTCAACATGCAACCTGACATGGTGAATAGCGTCAGTCAAGTCAACTATTAAATAGAATAGGAGGTAGGTATCCTGCCTACAGGAGATATGTATCCTGACCCTGCATCAAGTGAACAAGTATATGGCTAAATAGCCTAAGGCAACATGCTCGGAGTGTAGTTGAACATCTGAGTTTTGCAACAAAACATGGATCAGTAGTAAAGCCGATACAACATGTTGCTCATTGGTGGACAAAACCAATCAAAATGATCGAGATGGAGACATGGTACATGACCAAGATGGTCTAACCATAGGAGTGCTTCTGTGAGCACTAGCGAAGCAACTTTTTCTGGGGATCCATGTATCGGTCATTACGTTGATACGACATGACACTCAACGTGGTGGACAAAACCAATCAAGGTAGTCAAGAAAAATAATGGGGTCATATGACCTAGCACAGTCAAACCACCAGGGTGCCTAATGAGCACTAGCGATATAACTCTCGCGGGGAATTCTGCGGGTGTGAGAATACCCGACTTAAGCATGGGCTAATCGAGCTAACATGGAGCTCAAATCAGCACAACATGCGACTGGACATGGTGGGTAAGATCAACCATGACGAAGGAATCGCCGAAGAGGCAATCTCAAAATGTACCCACAGAAGACTCACATTGGGGATACCTTAAAGGTTCTGCCAATGCTTCGTGGGGACATTTAACATTTCATTCTGACGTGGTGAGCAAACTCAAACCAATCAGAAGAGGCATTAGAAAGGTGTTGATGCATAGAGCGATCCAACCTCATGACACTTAGGCATGATCTCAACAAAGTGACCCTCAGTGAGGATTTTAGGTGATCCCTTTCTAGGAATTTCATATGACCCTTGTTTGGGATTCTTTTCTGCGAGCATAAAGATACTCGTCTTATTCATGGACTAATAGAGGCTACATAGTGCTCAAATTAGTGTGACACACACTTTGAGATGGCAAGTAAAGTCAGCCAAATCGGTCAAAATATTATAGAGGTATCAAGGAGGGTCGGATGCATAAATGTCCAACCTCGGGGTGCTTTTAATAAGCCATGGCTAAGTGTAGACCCCGCTGGTGACTTACTCCAGAACAAGCAAAGTAGTCCTTGTCGAGGAAAACATGTCAATCCGAAAGGGCATTGAGGATCCCAATTAGGCACGAATCAGCTATGTAAGTGAGCGTTCTAACTGATATGACATGTCTACTGCCAAAGCAGCGAATCACTCAAATTAGATGAACTGAGTGGTTCAACCCACATGGGATATCCTGGCCAGGAGTCTATTAAGAGAGACTTTGACTGGGGACTCCTCGAAATTGATAAGGTAATTCCTGTCAGAAGGGTAGCACGAAGTAATCAGACCCAGTGATTGGATGAACACAATAGCTCATCTCAGAAAAGCATCCCCTAATGAGGATTCCTCAAAGACTACCAGAGTAGCTCTTATATGTGGGAAACAAAAGTAGCCCAACCTGTAGAAGGGGCTTTGTTAACACACCTGACGATGTGACTCAACTGAGGTTTTTCATGTGGGTTTGAAAGTACTCCACTTAGGCACGGATCAACTATGTAAGCTAAGTGTTTTAGCTAATACGACATGCCTCTTCCCAACAAAGCGATGAGGATTGCTCATATGGTGGGGATGTAGAGAGGGGTTAGACTTCGATGATGGTCTACCCATTAAAAAAAATGTCTAGACTATAAGCTAAACCACTTCCAAAGAAGGATCTCAACCGCATTCGTTCAAAGCAAGTAGGATAAACACGTACTTTTTATTCATAAGGATGAACAAGATGTGTATATCAACCATACTTACGACGAGCGGGAGTGGTAGTCTTCAGACCCTACGTAGAGCGGACCGACGAAAGATAAAGTAAGAGAAAAGCAATGCTTCTCTTATATAGATTGGTGGCTGCACCAGGTATAAGACGCCCATAGGACTTCCACTTTGCCCGAAATGCGAGCCGACAATCAAAGTAAGAGAAATACAACGTTTCTTTTACCTGAAACTGTAGTGAACTATGAGTGATCTTTTGACATATGCAAGATGATCATCATAAGAAGTTCACATAATGAAGAGATTGTGAAAATGCACAGTTTTTTTTTTTTTAAATCCGAGAACTGGATTATAAAGTGCATGTGCTTTGAAAATCAAATTTCCTCATAAAGTACAATGAGTACATAAAAAAAAAGGATAAGAAAAGTATCTCTTCAAGTATTGTCCATTGATATTTGCAATAATCATCGTAAGGGGTAGCTAAACTTTCAAATGAAAGGCTGCTGGACCCTTGAGGGTCAACCCGTAGAGCGTAAAGGTAGTGGGTGAAGAGTCTACAAGACGACAAGCCTTTCTTCCAAAGGAAGGGCCGCCGGACCCAAAGGGTCGATACAGAAAGTGAGAAAAAGTAGTGGGTGAATAGTCCACATACAAAGAGGCAATTCAACTTCCGGGGAAGGACTGCCGGACCCAAAGGGTCGACGCACGAAGCGTGAAAATATGTAGGTGAAAAGTACACATATAAAGAGGCAAGTCAACTTCCGAGGAAGGACTGCCAGACCCAGAGGGTCGACGCACGAAGGGTGAAAACACGTGGGTGAAGAGTCCACGTACAAAGAGGTAAGTCAGAGGTTCGACACACGAAGCGTGAAAAGGTAGTGGGTGAAGAGCCCACAAAGCTTCGAGGAGCCTTTCATGCTATTCATAAATTTTTCTATTGACATTCAGATTTTTTTATTTTTTATAGAGCTTATTAGAATCTCTTTTTTTATTATATCGGGCTAAGCGTTATAAGGAATGATTTGACATGACATGCCAAATTGATCTGGTACGAAGAGCTCTCACGTAGGCATCCTAGAATGACCAGATGTACCATGCAAAATAAGAGATTTTGCAAAATTCAGGTGCAGATGGGATTTTCCTAAAGTACGTTTCCCTAGCCCCTGTCCTTTAAATCTTTTCACCCTTAGCCTAGGTAGGCCTCGTCATTCGTATCTGAATGTCAAGGAAATGTTTCATTTTGGAGATGTCTTTAGATCTATTACTGATTTATCAGTGATCCCAATGTCACTTAAACAATTCTCTGAACATAATATCCTAAGGATCTTATCAAGAAAATTTTGAGATCAGAAAGTTCTTTATATTAAAGTTTCTCATTTTTCCACTCACCTCAAGCTTCTTCTCAGGAGTGTTAAGCAAATTTTTTTTTTCTTTTTCATTTTTTTTGAAGGCTTTCACATTTTTTTTTTAATTTTCCTGAGAATGGCTATTTTTGGTGAACTTCTTTTTGTTATAAAGCATTTTCTTTTGACTCAAAAATCTCCCGAATAAAGATTCTTAGGATTTTATGACTCACTACTTGTCAAGCTTCCATCAGTTTAACTGAATGGAAAAGTAAGAGATCTAAATAGTCTCTGAAACATCTCAATGACACCCATCAAGTCATTTTGAGGTGTTATCAGAACTTAGATGAAAGTTCATTAAAGGAAGGGATTCGGTCATCATGACTTAGTTCAAATCCCCCCAAACCATGAGTATTTGCAAATCCTAAGAAGGTGCATACATGGTCTGGTTCAAGCTTAGCCTTAGGATCTATCCTAGATTCAACCTAGAGAAGCATCAAAGGAGAACCCAAGACAAGATCAACTAAAGGGTGTGGTTCCTTTAGGAACCATCTCAACGGCCTCCAAAAATTGGAGTTGGAGCATAAAGAAATTCAGAGATATCTCGGTTAGAAAAGTAGAGAGGTCTAACTGGTAGTGTTAGATATCGAAGTATCACAATTAGTCATGGACTGATTTATAGAGGCAAAGTGTCTAATTAGTTCAACATGACTATTGACAAGGTGATAAAAATCAACCAAGTCAAATAAAACATATCCATGGTGTTGGATATGAGAGAGGTGGATCAATCTCCAAAAAAAAAATGCTCTTTCACCAAAACCTAAAAATGTCAATAAGGTTCTAGATAGGTGAGGCACCAAATCCTAGTCAGGTTTAGAGTAACTGACTAACTCAAACGCTAAACATATAGATTGGTATTAGCAATGAAATGCTCTCATCAAGAGCATAGCCAAAAGGCAAACATAGCTCAAATTAAGTGAGGCACTCTCAAAATGGTCTGGGAGATGTGTATTCCAGCTAAACATGGATCGATCAAGACTAGCAAGGTGGTCTAATCGATACAACATGTCATCAACAAAGAGGTTTTGGGGGTGTGCCCCAATTAGAGTATAGAGCATCCAATAAAGCTTTTCTTAATAAATGAAAGAGGTAAAATAAGCACTCTTCAAAGAAAATGGAAGTAAATCCCCCGCTATCAGACGTAGAAAGTCATTATACATGCAGCGTTGGGGCGTTAAGAGACGTGGTGGTAAGAATTTGCCTAACCTACTGGGGATTCGCCATACTAGGGCGATCAACTTCTATCCTCAACTAAGGTGAGAATCGATGGGGTGCACCTAAGATCTCCCTTTATAAACGTAGGAAAAACTCATCTTTATCGATGAAAAGGAAGCCACAAAACTTTTTTTAGCTCACAGAAAGAGTGGACACATCAAATGTGGGCAAAAGCCACTCCCATAGGATCATCAATGATATATGTGGCACAACATCTGGTACAGTAGAACTAAGTACCACACCAAGTGTCCCATGCAACACCTTGGAGGGTCTCGTAGCAAGTACAAAAGAAACCAAATATTTCGGCCTCGTAATGGACCTACAGGTGCACCCCAGTCTCCTACTACGAGAGCCTATAGGATACGAAGAATCAAGAAGTTTATTCAGACATCTGAAGGATCTGAATAAAGAACTTCTCTCAAGGAAAAGGACCCAATCCTCATAGAGGGGAATGTGGAATCCCAACAGGTATAGAAACCTATAGCTAAGTCAGCCGTTATAGTTGCAACAGTCTGTTCCTATTCCTCTGGATGCCCTTGCCCAATATAGGGACAGGTAAAACGTTAGAGAAACTCAGAACGATGGGGGGTTGGGACGATAGTCAAACCAACGAAAACATTTCCTCTTAAAGAGGAAGCTACACATACTATCTTCTAAATCAGAGAACTCGTAGTAGCAGTAAAAACAAGTACTGCAGGGTAAGAATGACCTGCAACCTGAGGAGGAAAGAACCTCCTAGCAATCCTAGCTGGAGTATTGCCCACACAGAAAGACAAAGGAGAGAAATAATTCTCAGTTAATGAGACCTCGATGCTAACCCATGCTGGAACTGAAACGTGTCATGGCAGGGACCCGGTCCACACTGTCAAAGGACACAGCTGATTCTCAGCTAACGAGATTTAGAATCATCCCGAGCCGAAACCAAAACAAGTCGTAGCGGGGACCCGGTCCACATCGCCAAAAGATAGCACCGTAATAATTAACTATAACACTCTTAAATAACGCAACATCCGCAATGATGGAAATCCTTAAAACACGGAAGGACTACAAAAGAGGCTAGGAAAACTCAAAAGAGTGTTGCAGTGCATCGCCATCTGGTACTATCCTCTTACTCGAGGGAAAAGGTAGCACCGATATGAGCTACTACAACAAAATAAGTGTCACATGCACAACTCCTTCTTTTCAAAGGATGACACTTAGTAAGCATCTGACAGGTAAGTGTTCCGTACAACCGGGAAAGTATCACAACAACTCAATTTAGAGGCCAAAGATGCCCCCTGAACTGGAATCAGAACATGTATGTAAACCTAATGCAGGACAAGCTGCTAAATTCACAGCAATCTATTCCTGATCCTCCTGGCCTTCCTGCATAATCGGGGGACAGGTGGATCCTCAGGCGAACTGAAACAGAAAAAGAGCCGGGACAAAAGTCATACCGGTGAAAGTAGTGGTAGACCCATTACTAGCAAAAGGCTCACCTACCTTTGGTAGGGAGATCTGTGAGAAAATAGAGGAACGGGTCTGGAGAAGACTGTCAGGTGCTACGGCGTGTCACTATCGAGCATCGACCTCTTTTTTGCAAAAGAAGCGGGCACGATGCGAGCCANGGTGACTTAGTTCAAATCCCCCCCAAACCATGAGTATTTGCAAATCCTAAAAACGTGCGTACATGGTCTGGTTCAAGCTTAGCCTTAATATCTATCCTAGATTCAACCTAAAAAATAATTAAAGGCAAACCCAAGACAAGATCAACTAAGGGGTGAGATTCCTTTTGGAACCATCTCAACAACCTCCATAAATTGGAGTCAGAGCATAAAAAAATGTAGATATATCTCGATTAGATAAGTAGAGAGGTCTAATTGGTAGTGTTGGATATTGAATTATCACAACGAGTCATGGACTGATTTATAGAGGCAAGATGTCTAATCAGTTCAACATGACTATTGATAAGGTAATAAAAATCAACCAAGTCAAACAAAGCATATCCATAAGGTTGGATATGGGGGAGGTGGATCAATCTCAAAATGATGCTCTTTCACCAAGAACAGACTGAAAAGTCAATAGGGTTCTAGATAGGTGAGGCACCAAATCATAGTCAGGTTCAAAGTAACTGACTAAATCCAAATGCTTAGACATGTAGAATGGTCTAATAAACAAAATGCGCACATCAAGAGCTTAGCCAAAAGACAAACATAGCTAAAATAGAGTTAGACACTCTCAGACAGTCTGGGAGATGTGTATCCCAGCTAGACATGGATCGATCAAGACTAGCAAGGTGGTCTAATCGATACAACATGTCATCAACAAAGAGGTTTTGGGGTGTTCCCCAAATTGGATTATAAAACATCCACAATAGCCTCGCTTAATATGCAGAAAGAGGTAAGATAAAACACTCTTCAAAGCAAAGACAAGTAAATCCCTCGCTGTCAAATGTAGAAAGTTATTTCACATGCAGCGTCGGGATATTAATAGAAGTGGTGGCAGGAATTGCCTAACCTACCGAGTATTCACTGGAGTAGGGCGATCAACTTCTATCCTCAAAAAGGAGAGAATCAACGGGGGTGCGCCCTGGACCTCTCTTTATCAACATAGGATAGATTCATCTTCATTGATGAAGAGGAAGCCACAGAACTTTCTTTAGCTCACGGAAAGAGTGAGCACATCAAATGTGGGCAAAATCCACTCCAACAGGATCATCAGCGATACATGTGGCACAACATCTGGTACAGTAGCACTAAGCACCACACCAAGTGTCCCATGCAACACCTCGGAGGGTCTCGTAGCATGTACAACAGAAAGCAAATATTTCGGCCTCGTAATGGACCTACAGGTGGACCCCAGTTTCCTACTACGAGAGCCTATAGGATACGAAGAATCAAGAAGTTTATTCGGACATCTGAAGGATCTGAATAAAGAACTTCTCTCAAGGAAGAGGGCCCAGTCCTCGTAGAGGGAAATGTGGAATCCCAACAGGTATAGAAACATGTAGCTAAGTCAGTTGCTATAGTTGCAACAGTATGTTCCTATTCCTCTGGATGCCCTTGCCCAATGTAGGGACAGACAAAACCTCAGAGAAACTCAGAACGATGGGGTTTGGGACGATATTCAAACCAGCAAAAACATTTCCTCTTAAAGAGGAAGCTACACCTACGATCTTCTAAATCAGAGAACTCGTAGTAGTAGTAACAACAAGTACTGCAGGGTAAGAATGACCTGCATCATGAGGAGGAAAGAACCTTCTAGCAATCCTAGCTGGAATATAGCCCACACAACAGGACAAAGGAGAGAAAAATTCTCAGTTAATGGGACCTCGGTGCTAACCCATGCTGGAACTGAAATGTGTCATGGCGGGGACCCGGTCCACACCGTCAAAGGACACAAAGCTGATTCTCAGCTAATGAGATTTAGAATCATCCCGAGCCGAAACTAAAACAATTCGTAGTGGGGACCCGGTCCACATCGCCAAAAGATAGTGCCATAATAATTAACTATAACACTCTTAAATAATGTAACATCCGCGATGATGGAAATCCTTAAAACACAGAAGGACTACAAAAGAGGCTAGGAAAACTCAAATAAGAGTTGAAGCGCATCGCCATCTGGTATTATCCTCTTCCTCAAGGGAAAAGGTAGCACCGATACGAGCTACTACAACAAAAGAAGTGTCACATGCACAACTCCTTCTTTTCAAAGGATGACAGTTAGTAAGCATCCGACAGGGATGTGGTCCGTACAACCAGGAAAGTATCACAACAACTCAATTCAGAGGCCAAAGATGCCCTCTGAACTGGAATCTGAACATTTATATAGACCTGATGCAGGACAAGTTGCTGAATTCACAACAATCTATTCCTGGTCCTCCTGGCCTTCTTGCCTAATCGGGGGATAGGTGGATCCTCAGGGGAACCAAAACAGAAAGAGAGCCGGGACAAAAGTCATACTGGTGACAGTAGTGGTAGACCCACTACTAGCAAAAGGCTCACCTACCTTTGGTAGGGAGATCTATGAGAAAACAGAGGAACGGGTCTGGAGAAGACTGTCAGGTGCTACGACGCGTCGCTATCAAGCATCGACCTCTTTTTTGCAAAAGAAGCGGGCACGATGCGAGCCACTGCAACAAAAATAGCTCAATATACACAACTCCCCGTTTAAGGGGGAGGGTACAGAGCAAAATCCCTCAGAGGGTGTAGGATCACGTAAGGTAATCCCACAAAAGTGCTCGAAAGAATTTAAAGTTATGACACCTTCAGGAGCACAGACAACACTTTGGGAGAAGGGAAAGGGTTCCCCCGGCGGTAGCGATTGTATCCATCTTCTTGCTCTTCGGCGTCGTGGGGAAAAAAGGACAACAATCAGAAACAAGCAGAGGTCATGAAACCAATCATAAGGTACAACAACATCGATGCTTGCGATAATGCAGCAACCGAACTGTCGAGNTTGGGAGAAGGGAAAGGGTTCCCCCTGCGGTAGCGATTGTATCCAGCTTTTTGCTCTTCCACGTTGTGGGGCAAAAAGCGAGAACAATCAGAAACAAGGAGAGGTCATGAAACCAATCATAAGGTACAACGACATCGATGCTTGCGATAATGGCAGCAACCGAACTGTCGAGGGTGAGAGAAGGGACAGAATGCATCGAGTTGCTACCCCTAGCAACTGACACATGGACTGAAAATCAAGGTCTCACAAAAAGGCTCAACTGTGACTCAAAGGAAGAAAACCAGACCACAATAATATGAGCGAAACTCCTAATATGGAGAGATGTTATAACCCAAGAAATGAAATTCCAAGTATGGAGAGAGAGTAACCTCCCCAACGGAGTCGTAATCTGTTTTCTTCTATTTTTCTCTCTTTTATTTTAGAAGGAGTTGCCAGCTTGTCGATCGTCGCATACTTCCCCTATTTGAATAAATCTCCCTCTCGAATCAAATTAGTGATTTGAAGAGGAGAGGAAACGAATAAAAAGGGACATACGACAAAGCGACAATCAAGAGAAAACACAAAACGTGGAGAGCCCACGTGCGGTAAACCTCGCAAGGATAGGTTAAAAGTGTCCGTCCAAACAGGATCGGGTGAAAGTACCTTAAACCGATATCCGCAAAAGAATACCTACGTAGACTACCCATAACCAGAGAGTCGAGTGTAGGTGTCTGTTCTGGGGCCAAGAGCACTCCCAAGGAGGACGTATCCCACTTGGTTAATTACATCTTAGGGGGTTCCTAAGAATACTCTCGATAAAAGGAGTTTCGCTTAACTTATTGTGAACCTGGGGCAATAGGTACTCAAAGGAAGGTTAATCCATGTGGGAACAGTCCCGATGCTTTAAAGCTCATGCTAAGCAATCGGGCAGAGAGTGAGTCTCTCACATCCCGAATGGGTAGCGGCTCATCGGCACACTGGGCCCACAAAATAACCTAAATCATCTTATCAGGGATATCCCAACACGTCAAAGCACGTCCGGGCCATAAGGGCAGAGGGCAAATCGTCGTATCCCAAATGGGCGGCAGCTCATCGGCATCGAGCCGTCAAAATGATATCAACGAAATCAAGGAGTGACAGTGCTCAAAAGGGGCTCAACAAAAAGGAATGTAGAGTGATCCTAAATGGTAGAGGTAACTGGGTCGGGGTACCACAGACCCGTCATGCACAGCTACTAGGACCCTAAGTCTACCTGGTCGTGAAGGTAGTCGACCCAACACGTCCTGAGATCCCCGGTCAGCAATCCGTGAATTGCGTCGTCCACGGGAACCTCGGTAGCCCTAAGGTCAAAGGAAAGAAACTCTATCCTATGACTCGAAGCTGGAGCTTCAAGAGGTGGGACTTATACCTGCCAAAGTGGAAAGGATGCCTCAAGAAAGAAAATAAAATGGAGGGTCAGTTAAAAAGCTAGAAACGCTCCAAATAAAAGGACTTACACCCTGTCTGGGTCAGAGAGCCTTCTAACATCCTAGGCGCACTAGACAACCACCTATAAAGAGGTATGCTGGGCTAGTCAGGTTGAAGAAGCACGGGGACTCCTCCACGGGACATACAAATATGATGCAGTTGTCTAGAGCGGTCCTTAAGTATTGTGGAGGCCCTATTAATATATGCAGGAAAGTAAATATGAAAGTTTTTTAAATCCTGAATATTTTAATCCTAAATTTTAATTATCTTGAATATTTTATTTAGGATTTTGTAGAAAATTTTTAATTTTAGGGTCCTTAATGAGCCTATGTTGTATCGTGAAATCCCAGATAAAACACAGAAAGAAAACAAGAAAAAACACATGAAGCCTGATTATATCGTGAAATCTAGATCACTGAAAGAAACAAGGAAAAACACATGCAAGTGCAAACATGCAATATGATGCAAAAAGCAAAAAGAAAGCAAGTCAAATCAAAATAATTTACAGGCCGGTGCCGCTGGGTCAGCAACATATCCCAGAAAATAAAAAGGCGACTGGACTCCGCATATACATGTCTGGTCCTAATTCTATATATCAATATAAAATGAAGAATTAAGATACGGGGCACGAACATCAGCTCTGGTACCCTCCACGTGGTTCCCCGCCAAACGTCTCGGAACCCATGCCATATCTTATTTTTGCTACAGGACTCTCCTAGACTCTAAAAAGTACATAAGAAAAATAAAAGACTCAATCCTGCAGGAAACTAAGTGTCAGCGGGAAAACTCACATGCAAATAACGTATCATGAGCCATGCCGTAAAAACGAGAGAGCTAATAGCACCTGCAAGCAAAATGGTCTGAAATCATTATTTGCTCCCCCTATAGCGGTACCTGTGTGTGTGCAAATATATAGGCATGGCTCCCTGCAGAAGAACGCCCTAACATACTACCACACATATGCAGCATGCAGTCACATCACAAGCACAATGTAGAAGAAAGAAACCTTACTAGGGCAACCAATCCAGCAGAGAGCAATAGTCAGGCATCAAAAAGACTACCTAGCACCCTAAATCTAGCACACCATCTAACGAAAAGTGCGTCAACCTAGTATCTAAGTGTGGGGTAGGTCTGAGTTATAACTTTGACAGGGTCGTCATACCGGCCCCATCCTATAGATCTGAAATATCTAAAGGGTGTCACAAAGAGTTGTGACACGAGTTAGATCTATTAGATCTTTAGCACAGTCATACTCGTGTCAATCCCAATGACTTAACTCGGATTTCTCACCGGGATCAACCCAGCAAGCGATGCTCGTTAAGGCATCACGACCAACACGGGGTCACTCTCCTAACGAGCCTGGCTCGCTATCCATGCAAACATGCAGATGCAAATGCAATTAGTCATGTGACATAAGTGATGAGTGTATCGTGAGGCAGTGCCTCAAGAAAAGGTGGGCATGTCGTAGAGGCAGTGGCTCGAACAAATGGGTGTACCGTAGCGGCAGCGACGAAAGGGATGGGCATGCCATGGAGGCAGTGGCCCGAAGGTGTGCCGTGAAGGAAGTGACCAAAAGGGATGGGTGTGTCGTGGAAGCAATAGCCCGAAGAGAGGTGTACCGCAGCGGTAGTGACGAAAGGGATGGGCATGCCGTGGAGGCAGTGGCCCGAAGGTGTGCCGTGGAGGCAGTGACCAAAAGAGATAGGCGTGTCGTGGAGACAGGAGCCCGAAAGATGGGTGTGCCGTGGAGGTAGTGACCCGAAGAAAGGTGTACCGAGGCGGCACTGACCCGGAGACAGTGGAGATTCTCACTGGGGAGCACCACCCAAGTGCAAATGTAAATGCAAATGCAAACACATATGGTGCAACATGCAAACATACAAGCATGCGATATAATGCAAAATCAAACAAACATGCAAGTGATTTGTCGACCAGATCATGGTGGTTGATTGAACAAAAGGGATCGGTCGATCGAGCCAGGAGGGTCAGTCGAACCAAAGTGGGATGCTCCTCAGGCCGGGGCGGCTGATCGAAGCAAAGTGAGATGCTCGTCGGGTCGGGGCGGCCAGTCGTAGCGAGGTGAATTGCTCGTCAGGCCAGGGCGACCAGTCGGAGCGAGGTGAAATGCCACATGAACCAAGCAAAAAAAATGCAATATGCAGCAAATCAATATGCGGATAGCAAACCGGGCTTGTGCTAACGACCTCACTTTGGATACCTAAGGTTTAGAACCTTGGATGTGCGGCATCGCCGCCTCTTGCTTTGGTGAGGAAATGTGGAGAGTTTCTCCCCGGATCTCTGAGGGGGAAACTTTCCACGACGTCGCAAAACAGGATAGCTATAAAGCTTTTCCTATTTTTGCGAACTCCTCCAAACTTTGCAAAGCGAGCCAGCTACAAAACCTCTCTCGCTTTGCCAAGTCCGACCTCNAAGGATGGGAAACTGGCTAACAAGCTAACTACTCCCCACCCAACATCTGCCAAAGTATCAGATTTCTGGAATGAAAACCAGTGGAACCTTACTGCCTTGACCAACATTCTAGATAACTGTACCATTAAAAAGATTAGCAGCATTCCTTTGAATACTACTAAGAAGGACATACTCATTTCCAAGGAAGGGGTTTCCCAGTCAACTACTGGATACATCTATTCCCAACTTAACCATGGTGAGAACTGTCTCTGGGGGAAACCCTTTTGGAACAATTTCCTCTCACCCTCTATGTCTTTCTGCTGTTGGAGAATCTTCTCTAAATGCCTTCATACTGATGACATTCTGAAATTGAAGGGATTGAGAGGTCCCTCTTGTTGTCTACTATGTAAAGGGCAAGAGGAAACAACTGATCACCTGTTTTTCCAATGCCATTTTGTCCAGCAGATTTGGTCAATTGTCCTTAGAAACTTGAAAGTCCAAACCATTAATCTCACATGGCAAAAAATTTTATTCTGCTGGAATGAATGGTTCCAGTTAAAACTTGAGGTGATACCTAGTGAGGTGGCTTGGTTCACTTGGATGGCTAGATATAAGGCCAAATTTGAAGAGCTTTTACCACATCCAACTAAGATGGCTGCTAACTGTTTAGATTTTCTGAAAAAACTGACACAGTGGAAAACTTTTCCTGACCTTTTCAAGACCAACTCATTGGTGAATCAAACTTTACTAGAGCACCCACTTGTTTATTGGTTCAAACCTTCTGTTGGTTGGCTGAAAGCCAATACTGATGGCAGTTTCTATAGGACCTCTGCTGGCATAGGAGGTGTCTTCAGGAATTCTATGGGTAAGTGTCTACTACATTACCAAACTCCTGTTTTTGCTGCTGATGCTCTGGAAGCTGAGGCTTTGGCTATCTTTCGGGCCACCTTGATTGCATCCAAGGCCAGTTTTCATAATCTGATTGTGGAGACAGATTCCAAGGTCATGATTAGCATCCCTCGAAATAACATAAGCTGCCCCTGGCATATTCTGAAATGGAAGAACATAATTTCTTGTAACACTCAGGACCTTAATCTGAAATTCACTTTTATACACAGAGAAGGTAACAAACCTGTCCATTGGCTTGCTCAAGCTGGAGCTGAGGCAGACAGACCCAATGTATCAAAAAAACTCCCCCTTCACTTAAATTACTTCTCAAGGGAGACCTTTCTAATTTACCTTTCTGCAGAATGCTGTAACTTTTTGTCCCTCCTTTTTNATTTTTCTACAGTTGTTCTCTTTGGAGTTTTTTTGTTGCTGTTCTATTGGTTCTTCTCTCTTTTTGCCCAATCTGAGTTTATTGTGGCTGCTCTTAATGGCCTCTCCCATTCCCATTGATTTAGAGACTAATATCCAATGGTCTAAAGCCACTTTTGCTGATGTGGTGGGGGAAAGGTTTTGAAACTTTGCAAAATGCTGAGAACCTTGTCTTCCCCCAAGCATATCATGATGCTACTCATGGCAAAAGAGATTGCCCCTATGTGAAAGCTTTCGGTAGAAAAGGAGGCAAAGTGGCTGTTGTGTTCTCTGACCAGGAAATCACCTCTTTGGCTGAGGCTAGAAAATTCACCCTGGTGGGAAAATTTCAATTTAGTCATCCTAAAATGGATGATATAAGGAAGTATTTTGATGAGTTAAAGCTGGTTCGTGCTTGGAAAGTTGGACTCATAGATGGTAGGCATATAATGATTCAATTAGCTAAAGAAGAGGATTATGCAAAGCTTTTTGCTAAGCAAGTTCTCTTTTAGGATGGCATCTCTATGAAATTGTTGAAATGGACTATAGATTTTGATCCCTCTAAGGAACCACCTATAGTCCCTATATGGTTTAAGCTGCCTGGCTTAAAGCTCCATGTTTTCAACCACCAAGTGCTTTTTACCATTGGCACTGCCCTTGGAAGACCCATGAAGCTGGATGCTCCCACCTTTAACCTATCAAGACCTTATGTGGCTAGAATCCTAGTGGAAAGGGACATCACCCAACCAGAAATTGATGAAATTTGGTTGGGCATAGCTAGGAATGGATTTTTCCAGAAAATTGTTATGGAGAAAAGACCATATTATTGCAAAAATTGTAAGATGTTTGGACACACTGACAACAGATGCTTCAGATTACATCCCAAGAAAAAATATACAACCTTCCCTAAACAACCACTTGCCACACACCACAGCTAGACCCAGCTTCTCCCACCAAAAGCTTGCCCCTAAATTCCGAATCTGAATCTCTACACACTGATATTATCCCTACTACTGACTACCCACCTTTGGTGGAAGCTCTTACTGATGGCCATGTTGTTAGAACTTCTAGTTTGCCCTCTCCCTCCATTCTTGCCCCTTCCCATCCTAAAAACCCACATGATGAAACCTTTTCTCCCATTACTGGGAATGTTCTTCCTGTTGAAGGCCCATCTGAACCTTCCACTAACTTGAATCCTTTGCCCCTCCCCTTACCCCTTTTATGGCTCCTCCTCCTTCTGCTGAAGTATATGTAGTGTGTTCTGAACTGGGAAAAGCTGTCTTGCCTCAAGATTTAATTTTGACACCTTGTTTCAAGGTGCATACTGACCAACCTACAATGCACCATAATATCATTAATGTTGTGGCAGTTAATGTGGTTCAAAATCTGAAAGTAGATCTAGATGAAGAATGGCAGATTCACCAGTTCAAAAAGAAAAAGAAGCTGATGCTAGAGCTGCAGAATATTACAGCTACCTCTGGAGAAATTATGTCCCAAAGTTTCGAATTTCTTCCTAGAACAAGGAGGAGAGGAAAAATGATCAAGGATTAATCTACTTTGTTGGAATGTTAGGGGATTGGCACACCCTAGGTCCCTTAGCAGAGTATTGCATCTGAATAGGGTGTACAAACTTTGGTGTATTGCCTCCAGGAACCAATGGTGTCTAAATATAAGGATAGAATTATTAAAAAATTTCATGGCTTCCAATGTGCTGCTAATTGTAACAATAAGATATGGTTACTATGCAGAAATGAAATCTCTTGGCAAATTCTCTTAGAACATCCTCAGTTCTTACATGTATCCTATTCTATGGTTGGACATTTTGCTCATGCTACTTTTGTCTATGCCACTAGCTCCTCTATTGGGAGAGTGGAGCTTTGGAAGGAGCTCCTTAAACCGAGCACTAACAAATCCTCTAATTGGTTGATTTGTGGTGATTTCATTTGCATTACTTCCTCTGATGAAAAGATTGGAGGCAGAGCTCCTGATATTAATAAAATGAACTTCTTTTTAGACAACATGCATATGGCTAAATTATATGATTTGGGTTTCTCTGGCCACAGATTCACTTGGAGAAGCGGTAAGGTTTGGGAAAGAATTGATAGAACTCTTGTAAATGATCACTGGCTTAATGAATTTTTCCATACATCTGTCTCTCACCTCTCAATGTCTGGTTCAGATCACATACCTCTTTTGATCTCTATCAGCAGCTCCTTAAACCCCTCCAAAAGTAAGTTCAGATATTTAAATGTCTGGTCTTCCCATCCAGACTTTCTGAATCAAGTTAGTACTGTATGGAACAGCTATCATAACAGCAATCCTTGGGTGAAGTTATGGATTCCACACAAAAGGCTTGCTACTAAGCTCAAAGCCTGGAATTGGCAGACCTTTGGAAATTTAAACACAAGAGTTGTGGAAGCTGAAGCCACTATAAAGGAATTGGAATCGAAAATCAGCCTTGATCCTAATTTGGAAATTGATCTCCACATTGCCAATGAAAGACTACTGAATGCTATCCATTTGCAGGAACAACTCCTCCACTAGAAAGCTGCTCAAAATCATTTCTGTTTGGGGGCCATAAATTTCAGATATTACCATGTTATTATTAACCACAATAGGAAATGCAATGAGATTCATAAGATCAAAGATTTCAAGGGAGTTTGGCGGAAAACTCCCCAAGATATTGCTGATAGTGGTGTTGAGCATTACAAAAGGCTCTTTACTAGAAGTGAGGTGGCTAAGACTGAAGTTAGAGGCAATTTGTTTGACCACTGCACAAATTACACTTCTAATCTCAAGCTTGCTGACATCCCTTCTGAAGAGGAGATCAAGATTGCTTTAAATTCTATTGACAGCAATAAAGCAGCAGATCCTGATGGATTTTCTGCTAAATTATATAAATCTGCTTGGAATGTCATTAAACATGATGTGGTGGATGTTGTATAGGCTTTTTTCACTGGTATTGAACCCACCAAGTTTTTCACCTCTTCCACCATTGTCCTTATCCCTAAGGAGAATGTATGTCACAGATGGGACCAGTACAGACCCATAAGTCTCACTAGTGTGATCTCTAAAATCATCAGCAAGATTTTGGTGGCCAGAATTCAACCTCACCTCAATAGGATCATCAACATTAATCAAACTGCCTTCATCAAAGGTAGAAGCATTGTGGACAATGTCCTCTTAGCTCAGGAACTTTTCCTAGACCTAGATAAGAGATGCAGAGAAGGAAATCTGGTTTACAAATTGTACATTTGCAAGGCATATGACACCATCCACTGGGATTTCATTGAGGAGGTTCTGCAGGCTAGAGGCTTCAATATGGACTTCATAAGCTTAATCAAAAGATGGCTGAATAATAATGCTCATATTATTCTCATCAATGGAAAGACACATGGTTTCTTTACTGCCTCAAGGGGAATCAAACAAGGTGACCCTCTTTCCCCCACTATTTTCATTCTTGTCTTTGACTATCTTTCTCTTATTCTCAATCAAATTCCAAACATATCTCCTCACAACATGTTCAAGCACAGTTCAAACATTGCCATTAGCCATCTTTCATATGCAGATGATATTATTCTTTTTTCTAAGGCCACTAAACCTGCTGCAAAACAAATCTAAATCCTTTTCAATGACTTTCTGTCTTGTTCTGGGCTATAGCTGAACAAGCATAAATGTTGTATTTACTACAACAAAGGGGTTAAACAACCTTTAAAACACCGGGTTTCTGATTTGACTGGTTTTCAAACCCCCCACACCCATCTGAAATATCTGAGGGTCCTTCTATTGAAAGGAAAGACTAGACAGATCCAATTTGATGATGTTGTGACAAAAATTCAAGCTAAGCTTACTAACTGGACTAATTATTTCTTATCAAATGGAGGAAGGATTACTCTCCTTAAACATGTACTATCTGCCTTCCCCTCCTACATTCTATAAATGGCTACTATGAAAAGTGCACTCAGCAACTTCTTGAAACAACCTTCAACAAATTTCTTTGGTCAGAACAAAGAACACAGAAGCACTTGACAAACTGGAATTCTATCTGTAAACCTACTCAGAATGGAGGTCTAGGTTTCAGAAGTTTCAAGCATCTTCATCTGATCAATTTCTGCAAGTTGTGGATACACTTTAGAGCTCAAGAGTCACTTTGGGCTATCTTTCTTAAAGGCAAGTATTGTAGAGGCTCTCATCCCACCCTTGCTACAACCAAATTGGGAGACTCCAGGATCTGGTCTCACATGATTAAACATAAATATAAAGCTGAAGATTACTTTATATGGGACCTTGGAGAGGGGAACATCAACTTTTGGCTTGA
>JXCR01147110.1:0-33050 GCA_002079205.1 Phalaenopsis hybrid cultivar
TTTAAGTCTAAGGAAGGAAGATTGGTTTAGCTGGAGAAGACAGGTTTTGCTGCTGAAGATGGCCGTGTTGTCCACCATGCTAGCTCCAAGTTCCTCACCGTGACGAGTTTGAGTTTTCTAGTGTGTCAAGTTATAATATCAAATCAGGTGGCCCTATGGTTGAAGTTCTTTAAATTTTATGGGGGCATGTTAAAGTTGATTAGGGTGAACACCGGTTAGGATCCTACGGTTCCCTCGTTCCGACACCGCTACTTTCTATTGGATTCACTTAGTGTCGAGTTAGGATCCTACGGTTCTCTCATTCCGGCACCACTTTTTTCTATTGGATTCACTTAGTCCAAAATTAGGATCCTACGGTTCCCTCTTTCCGGCATCACTATTTTCTATTGGATTCACTTAGTCCAAATGATGGGTCCTACGGTTCCCTCGTTCCGGCATCACTATTTTCTATTGGATTCACTTAGTCCAAATGGTTTGCGGTTCCCTCGTTCCGGCATCACTATTTTCTATTGGATTCACTTAGTTCAAATGAACTTATGGTTCTCGTTCCGACATCACTATTTTCTATTGGATTCACTTAGTCCAAATGAACTTACTAAACCCAACTCTCGTTCCGGCATCACTATTTTCTATTGGATTCACTTAGTCCAAATGAACTTACTAAACCCAACACGTTCCGGCACCACTATTTTATATTAGATTCACTTAGTCCAAATGAACTTACTAAACTCAACTTAATGAGATTCCGATACCACTATTTTCTATTGGATTCACTTAGTCCAAATGAACTTACTAAACTCAACTTAATCAGTTCCATAATTTCATTTAGCCCGTGGGAACCCTTGTTAGCAACCGTAGGTTACCTCCTCCGAGGAATTCTCGATCATCCGATAGAGATGTCTTGATTTAGTTGAAGTTGTAGTTTTGTGTGATGTTTGTGATTAAATTTTGAGTTGTTTTATATTTCGAATGTTGTGGCGGTGAATTTTATCTTGGTTGATTTTAGTTTTGGTTTTGGTTAACATGCAAGTTATGTTATGGCGGTGAGTTTTATCTTAGTTGATTTTAATTTTGGTTTTGGGTTATGGTTATGATTTAATTGAAGTTGTGGTTTTATGTGATGTTTGTGATTAAATTTTGAGTTGTTTTATATTTTGAATGCGTGGGGGTGAATTTTATCTTGGTTGATTTTAGTTTTAGTTTTGGTTTTGGTTTTGTGGATATCCTGGCGGGGAATTTTATCTTGGTTGATTTTTAATTTTGGTTTTGGGTTATGGTTAACATGCAAAGCGATGAATTTTATCTTGGTTGATTTTAGTTTTGGTTTTGGTTATGGTTTTGGTTAACATGCAAGAGGTGAATTTTATCTTGGTTGATTTTAGTTTTAGTTTTGGTTTTGGCTTTGGTTTTGGGATTATTTTGGTTCTGTGGCTATCCATTTTATCTTGGTTGATTTTTAATTTTGGTTTTGGGTTATGGTTATGGTTAACATGCAAATTTTGTGTGATGTTTGTGATTAAATTTTGAGTTGTTTTATATTTTGAATGTTGTGGAGGTGAGTTTAGTCTTGGTTGATTTTAGTTTTGGTTTTGGTTTTGGTTTTGGTTAACATGCAAGTTTATGTTGTTTTCATATATGCAAGTATAAAAAGAAACAACTTAAGCATAAAGCATGTAAGGAAAAGGGCACAAGAAAGACGGTGCTATAAACTGTAAAAGCGTACCTGGCGAGTCTTCTCGTTCCACCACATGAAACTCAAAATGCATGTGAGGGCATTTATGAAGAGCAAGAAAAGTAAAGTTTTGGTGGTTTTCCTAACCCTATGTCATGTTTTGGTGAGTCCATAAAAGTTTAATTAAGGATGATTTCATTGAGCAAAGTATATTAAGTTTAATAGGCCTCTGAGGTATCCAAAAAGTTAAGAGGAGGAAGCAGGTCTATGCCTCCCTCTCACCAACTGGTGAAAAGCCTCGGGTCCATTTAAACTTATTATGTTGCTCAATGGTTCATCCTGTAAATACCCTTATTACTCAGTGAGCATTGATGTCTCAATTATCCCTAACTTGTCATTCAATTTAATAACTATGTGGGTGAAGACCCTTAAAGGGGCAAAGGTAATTATCACTTATCATTTAATTTGAAAATTATGTGGGTGAAAACCCTTAAAGGGGCAAGTTAGTGCTTGTAAATACCCTTATTACTCAGTGAACTCTGATGTCTTAATTATTCCTAAGAATAGGGTAATCATCACTTATCATTTAATTTGAAAATTATGTGGGTGAAGACCCTTAAAGAGGCAAGTTAGTGTAATTTGAACACTTAGCCAAATTTTTAATCCTAATTGGGCTTATTGGTATTTCAAGGATGTTTGATTTAATTATGTTTATTTTTCTAATCCTTGTTTAATCAATTTTTGATTTAACCTAAGTCATAACTAAGCCCTTAAGACCTAGGTGAGTGTCTTAATTAGTTTTGAAAANTCAACTTCAATTCAAATGACTTTGAAATTTTTATCGTACCTTATTCATGGGTCGATTAATACATCAGTGGAGAAAATGTGATTTTTGTAAATTTAATTTAATTTATATAATTATTTTAATGTAAAAATAGGATTTTTCAAAGAAAACTCCTAACTTGACCAAGGTAAATTCTAATCCTTTGAAATTTTGAATAGAGGTAGAAGTAGGCTAGAGAAACCTTTGGAACAAATTTCATGAATTTTTGAATTCTCTGTGATTTATCCGAATTATTTTAAGTTCTGGGTTATTTAATAAAAATAAAATATTTTAAATGATAAAAATTAAGTTTTGTATTTTTGAAAAATATTTCTAAGGTTAGAGAGGCCAGAGGAATAAATTTTATATTTTTTTTATTTGTTTTTTATTTATTAGATTTATTTTATTGAAAAACTCATTTTTAGCATTTAAAAATTATTTTTAACTTTGAAATTCAATATCTTTATTTAGAAAATAAGGAAAAACATTCTAATTGTTCCTAAGTGATTAGGAAGTAATTTAGAATATTTCCATGAGTTTTATTATTTTTGTGATTTTTATGAATTTTTAATTATTTTAATTATTTAAAATGGGCTAAAAATCAAGTTTTTATCCTAAATATTATTTTATTTTTAAGAAAATACCCCTGATCACAGAGAACTCCAAAAAACTAAACTTCATAATTTTTTGACTTATATTTTGATTTTTAAAAATCATTTAAATGCCAAAAGTGGTATTTACTTTAAAAATCAACTTAAGTTGTCAAATGAACTCAAAATATTTTGAAAATTTTATGATGAGTCCTATAGATCATAAATCATAGTGAAGATTAAAATTAAAATCATTTAAATGTTTATGTTTTCCAAAATTAATTATCTTAGTGATTTAGTGTTTGTAAAATTTAAGTGCATTTTAAATGGCTTAACCCATGGAATTATTTCCAAAAGCTCCTCTAGTCATAGTGAACCTTCCAAAATTTTCTTAGAATTTTCTAATCAATATGCTAATTTCCATGATTATTTTAAGGAAATGATAAAAAACTTGAAAAATATAGGTCTCTGTATAGGGACCTTCTCTGACTTTGGAAAAATCATAGAATACTTCCCCCGACAGAGGCTACAATATGTCAATCCTTCTCTGACTTTGAAAAAATTAGAGGATATTTCTCGTGACAGAGCCTACAACATGCCAAAATTTCAAGCCAAGGTGATGTTCAATATGCATGGATAATTAAATGATCTCAAAAAGTGTTTAATTAATTAAAAATATTTTATGCATAAAATGGACTTGAAATTTATTCCACATTATTTTTCCTCTGTTCACTGAGCAAGAGGGCATTTTTATTTTATTTATTTGATTTTTCTACACAAAGTTATGGATTTTCTAAGTTAGGGGAGTTTAAATAAATAGAAAAAGCCCTATTTTTCTACTTATCCACGCGGCGCCATGTAGATCCTAGGCAGCTCCAAAACTCCACGTGGCGCACTCCTATTTGACGCCACCGTCCACGCCACCAGCCACGTGTCCCGCTGTTTATGTAAAGAAGCATTGTCCGGCTTCATGCTGGCCATCCATTTGATACATGTGCGATCAGACGGCGCGTGGTCATCGTCCCCAATGGCTTAGGCTGAGATCCGTCCTCCTTCAACGCTTAAGACCTCTCTCATTTCTCAACCAAATTAAGTGAATTTTTTTTAAATGCTCATCTTAATGAGACAAACACATCCACACGGCTAATGTGTCATGAAATTAAGCCCAAGTAAATGAGAATCAAAATAAGTTCGGGAGGAGGAGAAGTTTTAAACCTTTGCTATGAGAAGGGAGGCTTCAATCAGAGGTGCTCGGCACGTTTTTTAGGGTCTAAGGAGGCTAGGGATTGAGTCTCTGGTCTTGGTGTAAGGCCTAGGTATGAATTTGACCAAGCTCGATTTCAGGTGTTGGTCTAGGATTGAGTCCCTAGTCTTGGTATAAGGCCTAGGTATGAATTCGACCAAGCTCGATTTCAGGTGTTGGTCTAGAGCTATAGTGGAGGCTATTTCAGAGGGTAATCTGATGGGGCTTTGTTTTCTCTTGCTATTGTGAAGGTGTGGGCACAAGCAGTTGAAGTTTGGTGGAGTTTTGAGAGATGTCTTGTTTCTGCCCTAATTTTTAAGCTCAAAATTGGGGTTGTACAGGAGAAATCAAGACAGTGGAGTGATTGGAATGGGCTGTGGAGATCTCAAGGAAGCTCTATGAGTGATTTAAGAGGCTCACTTTGAGAAAGATTTAGGACACCTCCCATGGCGGTGGAGTTGAGTTTTTATAAAAAAAGGCCATGGGGTGGCTCTCAGGGAACAAGCTTGGGTGCATTGTGGTGCTTGGGTGGAGGGCAGAGAAGCTCTTTAATTTGATTTGGATGAGCTGGCCCTTAGGTTTGATTTGGGTGAGGTGCCATGTAGGTGGCTCTCAATTTTGAGGTTTTCCGGCCACTAGACTGGCCGGCTGGCTAGGGGGGTGGCTAGGAGCTCAGGGAACCTAAAGGAATCCATCACAACAATTTAATGCAAATGTGCTTTGATTTGGCAAAGATATCTTAAGCATGTGCATTTTTGGAAATAATATCCCTTAGTTTGGGTGACCTTTGGTCCATGGCTTAATTTAGGTGGTTTCATGGTGTTTGGACTGGTCACTAAGTCCAAATAATGGCTGTGATGGACTTAATTTGGTGACTTTAGGGTGGTTGGGTCACATTTAGTACATGGGTCCAAGTAGGTGCAAATGACCAAGACTTGGGTTTGGGCTAGGTTAGCCATGTCAATGGAACCAATTGATTGATCAAAATTGTGTAGATGATTTCTATGAAGATTTTTGGTGAAGGGTTTAAGTGATTTTGAGTTCAATTGGTAGGTCAATTTGAGGGAATTTTGGTTTTTAGTCAATTTGGTCATGTTGGGCTAGGTTTGAGTCTAGCTTGGGTTAACCTTGGGCTAAGTCCAAATTGATTATTGTAAATGGTCAATAGGGACTCTATGAAGAGTTTTCAAGATGAATTGGATGCCAATTTGGAGGTTAAGGATATCAATTGGGTGAAATTTTGGGACTTAGCCAATTTGGGGCTAAATTTGGGAATTTTGGATTTAGGCCAAAATCAAATGGATATGAGGTTTCACCAAGGCCAATTTATGGTTAATTTTGATGTATAAGAATTTTAGGAAGATTTTTCAACATTAATTGGGGTCAATTGACTAGGCTATAGGTTCTATTTGGTGAGATTATGTTATATGGTCAAAATTGGGGTTTTGATCTAAATCAAAATTGGGCTCAAATCATGGGCCAATTCAGCTTGGACTTGGTTTATTTTGGTCATATCAAAAGTGAATTTGAGTTTAGGATTGGAATTGGGGTCAATTGAGATCAAATTGATGAACATTTGAGTTGGATTTGAGGAAATTTGGGTCTTTAAAGGCAAATTTGGGGATTTTTGATAAAGATGGTCAAATTGGCTAAATTCGATCATGTGATAGTTAAGAGAAATGAAATTAAAAATATTTGGGATTTATTGGGATTTTTTTGGGAATTTTTGGGATTTTAAGCTATGGAGGGGTATTTTGGTAATTTAGGGGTGTTTTAGGGGTAAAAGGCCAAGATGGGTATTCTGGTAGAGTTGAGGTACCAACCATCACCAACAAGCCATGGACCAATGGAAACCCCATTTTGGGTCCTCTACATAGTGGTCTTAGCCAAACTATGGCTTTAGGGCTGGTAGGTTTAGGGGACCGTCTCCATAAATATCCCAAAAAGATCAAGGGATGTAGGCTAGAAATTTGAGTTTAAGGCTGTGAGTGTATGTGAGTGTAGATGAGAGTAGTGAGTGAATCAGCTCCAGACCAACACCCAGGGTCAACCTTAAGGTCCAGCAGTCCTAAGGGTGACTCATCTTGAGTTTCCCCCATAGTGACCCCACCTACTAAGTGCTAGAGGTTAGGACCAATATGTGGAACCTCAAGTTGATTAGAGAAGAGTTTGGAATATCTAGTGGTGAGGGTGCCTTTTCTAGTTTTCTAAGAATAGTCAATAGGAAAGTCCTATGGCTAGATCTTAGGCTACTAAAAGGGAAAAACTAAACCTCAACCAAAAGTGAGGTCAACAGTATAACATAAAAACAAACAAACACACTAACAAACATACATGACTACAACATAAAGAAAAATAACTGGTAGTAAATTGAAAATTTTAAACATACAGCTTTTAAAGTAAAAAAGTTAGCTAGACTCTAAACCTTTGTAAGATCTCAGAATTAAGTTCAATACACACTAACTAAATACATTAAACAACACAATTACTACCACACAAACATAATATCTACTCACAAAACACAAATACATCATAGTAGGTGTACGAAACAAAACATAGCAGTCTCAGCAATAATAGTTTAAAAAATGGCACAAAATACATATCAACTGCACTAACAACAGTTCATAACAGCACATGCACTAAGAACATCAAACAAAACAAGAGATCCAAACAAATCATCATTTTTCACTTCATCACAATCATCACTACGCCAAAAAGCTACAGGCTCGTATGGTGGATATCTGGGGTACTAAAGAAATACAACATCTTAGTCACCTCTCATAAGGTTTTTCATTGCTAAGTTGAATTCACTCTCATAATCACTATGTCTCTTCATATATCCATCCATATGCTCGGCAAAATGTTCTAAGTTTGACACTTTATCCACAGTGTGGTTGACATTGTCCAAAATCCTTTGTAATAACTGTGATTGAGAATCAGTTCCATAAGTTTGACCTCGTGTTGTAAAAGCATGTGAAGAAGAAGCTCGTGACATCGAAGTAGCATAACTACTAGAGAATCCACCCCTCCAGCCAAAAATAGAATGATGTGAATAAAATTTCACATTCACACTGGTAATCAGCTTTAGTGGCTGTAAAATCTCCTCCCAGCTGTCAAGTATAACTCCAGCCTGCTCGCATAAAGAAAAAATCAAGAATGCAAATCCCAAACCTGCAGTAGTAGCAGTATGATACACCAAAAATATATGCATTTTAAGACCCATATTTTATACTCATTTTTTGAGATATTGCACTTTAAAGGAAGTTATTTTTTATATTTTATTGCAGGTTGTTGATTTTTAGGACTTCGAGCAAAAATGATGACATTTGGAGCTAAAATAGAATTTTTAAAAAAATTTTCAGCACTGACGACGCCAGACTAGGCGCCGACGGTGGCTTTTGACAGAGAGCATAAATTATATTACGGGCCACTGGTACCGACGGCGCCAGAATGAGCGCTGATGGCCCCAGTGTCGATGCAAACCCTGTTTCTAGAAGATTCGACAAATTTGGACACTTTTTGAAGAGTTTTTGGATGCACCTATTGAAAAACTAACCTTAGGCTCTATTTAGAGTTAAATTTGATCATAAAAGACTCTCTTCGCACTCCTCCGCTCACTCTTGGTCTCTCTTCACATCTCTTCACCCCCTTCGTGCCACTTTGCATTCTTCCACGCCATTCCAAACCATTAGTCATTTATTTTCTTCATAATTTTGAGTTTTTGTGGCAAGTTTAAGTGTGAATTCTTCTCTAAGAGTGTTGGAGAGGGAGATAAGTGAGATATTTCTTCTTCTTATATTTCCTAAGAGAGGCTACAAATGATTTGCTTTGAGAAAGTGTTTCAGATAAGCGTTGTTTGTTTATTATTATTGTATGAACTTTCTTTTATATATGAAATTTGTATTTTGTTGTATGATTCTCATGAAGTATGAGTTCTTTCTCCTTACTCTGAGATATGGTGAAATGAAGAGATAATTTGGATGTGTCAATGTTAAAATTTAAAATAAATTGTGATGGTTTTTTAACTCCGCTCTTAATTACTTTTTGATTCGGCCAATTAAATTGTTAAAATATGTTGTGAAACATATGAACTGTGAAATGAAGTATGAGTTCTACGACAGAGTGAGAATCGCATTTAAGTCCATGAAGGAGTATTTCGTTCATGGAATTAAGTGCAAATAAATAATAAAATATACATTGTTGGGTGTAGAATTGGAGATTTATAGGGTGACAGACTAAAATCTTTAATTTGATCTTAGTGTTTAAGAACTAAAGTGAGAGTTAACCTTCAGGGGAAGGGAAGTGGGAGCACTAGAGTGGGAGCCAGTATCCTCCCAGGCTAGCCACGGATTTAGGGACTAAACCTAAGATTAGCCAATGATTTTATATAACACTAAATTAGGGTAGAGAATTAAAATTGATTATATTTAGTACAATACAAATTTAAACCATTTATTTCATCTCATTTCACCAAAAACTCATTCTAGTGGGAAATATGTTTTTTCATATTAGAAAACTTTATCACATAAACATAGTTTAGTAGTTACTAATTTAAACTCTACATTTAAATTTTGTTAGTTGTTTTTAATTTAGTTTTGATAGTATTTAAAACATTCAAAATTAGTAACAGTAATTTAATTTTATTTCTGTGAATTTCCTAGTTAATTCATCATTTCAAATTTAAACCTTCCTCGTAGGATCTATATTTGGGACTTAAATAGAAAGTCTTATATTACTTGATAACAATAGGTATACTTATGTAGAATCCCAACATTAAGTTCTTAGCGTTATCGTTCATAAAGTACCACATCAAGTTTTTGGCACCATTTTAAATCGGAGTCAACTTTATAAATTTTACACAACTATATTTTCGGGATCACAACAATGACAAAACTGGTAATAACTCCATGAATCGAAGCTCCAATATCAATTGGCTTAAACTGCTGAATGCAATAGTTCAAGGTTGCTCGATCTCGAGTCACTTCACTCAAATGATTTGTAGGTAGCAGACGAGTAGAAATAAAATATTGACATGCCTTTGTAGTGGCATCGAACTTTGAAGCAGAAAATTTTACTCTTCTTTCATTGGTGATCTTCCAAAGCCCTCTTCCATCAGCCAAAGATAAAATAATCTCATCTAACTCCTCTTCTATAGGACTATAGTTTGAATAAAAACACAAAGTAATTGAGGGAAATTGATAAAACTGATTAATTACCTCAGAGGAAAAAGGCACTGTGTCCCCCTCACCATGATTCCTTCTTCATCACCTTCAGGGAGATTTGCATAAAACTGCCGCACAACAAAATTCACTGCTACGACAGAAAAACAACAGAACTGCTCCCACTGGTGGTAAATAATCAAATCTTCAATATCCCCTTCCGAAATTTTAAAACACCGCTCAGGAATCAACTTTCTCGATTGCAGTGCATCACTATATCGATCCTGAGCTCTCAAACTGAAGAACTTGTATAAATCGAATGGAGCCTTCCCCTCACTCCACTTCATTCTTGGTGTCATTTCTTAAAAATGTATAAAATTAAAATTAAATCTCACATTCAACTCCAAATTACTAAACTAAACTCTTAAAACCTTAAACTAATAAATCCATGTCTTTTCCATAGATTTTTCTCAAATTTTCACCATGAATAGTGATTTTCAGGTAACTCATGAATTTGCTCAAAATACAAGGTGAAAATAAAAAAAATTTGCATAGAAGTGAAGCTCTTACCTCAAGGATATCAAACCTAGTGATTTTTACTTCAAATCTCCAAGAAATCTTCAAATATGGTGAGCCCTAGCTTAGAAATCGTGAAATCTCGAGGTTGAAGATGTAGTTGAGGTTCAGTAAAGGCGTTTTCGGATTGATTTTTCACTTAAAACCATTCGTGAACTGGTTTTCATGAACCGCCGCTCAAGCTCAAATGGTTCGGCGCTTAAGCGCCAGTCTCCCAGTTTAGGCAGCACTTAAGCATGGGACTTGGCACTTAGGCACCATTGCTCAAATTTTGGTTTTTTTTTATTTAAGTGAAATGCACTTCTAGCCTAAGTCAACCAACCCTATATGGCCTCATAACACTTTATATACTTTTTTCTTCCCTCTTAACTCCCCTCTTACTCAGGATTCACCAATCTTAACTAATTTGATTCAACACACAATAATACAAAATTTTACTCAAACAAAACACTTATATTCATTCACGAATGATTGCAAACATTTTTAATACATAAATTCTCAATCTAAATAGTTTCGATTGAGAAAATTCCTAATACAAACATTAAACAATTTAACATAATAACATACTAAACACACTTAACATTAAATAAAGACTAAACACACAAACACTAAACTACGAACTTAATTCCATTCTCCAGTTGGTGGAACATATCCTGACCTCTCACTAGTCTGTCCTTCAGCATTTGGAATGTATATCTGAAAGAACGGACGATGATTAATTACTCTATTTGAATCTTCTTAAATTCACTTGTTCTTTAGATACATAGCCTTATCCGCTTCTTCTATAAAACTGGTATGGCTAACTGCATTTAAGTTGTCATCCCATATGATCCAGATGCGCGTTAACTTCCATCACTTTTGCTTCAATTAAAGCAACGTTAGCGTCAATCTTAGAGATTTTCTTCGTTATCCCTTCGATGATAATGGTGAGGAAATCGTTGTATAATTATTGCACACTCTGACTAATAAACTTCTTTCTCAGTACCTCCTCCTTCTTCTTTAAATCACTCTCCCAAGATGACATTTTTCCAAAACTCTCTCTCTTTTACTTAGGATTAAGGTTAAAATTGAATTGTGATAAAAAATCCTCACATAACCCTTCTATTTATAGGCTTCAAACTTTTGCTATAACTCCTAAGCATGTATTAGAACTGTCTCCCACGTCAAAGCCAACCAAATCTTGGTTAAAACTTCTCAAAACTGAAATTTGCACATGCTTTTTAACTGGCGCACTTAAGCGGCGAATATTGGTGCTTAAGCGTCAATGCTTAATTTAGCATAAGTCAACTTAACATCCAAATACTCATTATACTATGTCTAAGTCATCCTTAAAGGTCTTAGAATTATCACTAACTTAATATATAATACAAAATACTACCATAATTTTCTAAATCACACACAACAACATAACAATAAAAACAAACACACCGATAATTATTGGTTGCCTCCCACAGAGTGCTTGGTTTAACGTCATCAGCCCGACATAACCAGTGTTTATTCTAGTTGAACCAACATAAAAAAAAAATTTAAATTAAGTTAGTCACCTAAAAAGTAGGATTTCAGCATGTGAACATTCACTTTGAATATTTTATTCATTTTAGGATCTTTGATATCCACAGCTCCATAGGGAAAAACTTTCATCACAACAAATGGGTCCATCCACATGGACTTAAGTTTACTTGGAAATAATCTTAACATTGCATTGTAAAGCAAAACTTGTTGCCATGGATGAAAATTTTTAGTAAGAATACTTCGATTATGCCACAACTTCATCTTTTCTTTGTAAATACTAGCACTTTCATAAGATTCATTCCTTATCACTTCAAGCTCATTTAATTGCAATTACATTTTCTCATCAGCATCTTTTAAATTGTAATTAAACTCTTTAATAGCCCAATATGCTTTATGTTCAAGTTCAACTAGTAAGTGACAAGCTTTTCAAAATTTTAGCCTATATGGGGACATTCCTATAGGAGTTCTATATGCAGTCTTAGAAACCCACAAAACATAGCCAAGTTTGACTGACCAATCCATTTTGGTTGGATTCACAAAATTTTCCAATATTCTTTTAATTTCAAGATTAGATAATTCAGCTAAACCACTTGTCTGAGGATGATAAGTAGTAGCAATTCTATGGTTTATATGATATTTCCTTAATAATTTTTACATTATTGCATTCTTGAAATGACTTCGCCCGTCAGTTATGATTACTCTCAGCATCCCAAATTTATAAAATATGTTCATTCTTAAAAACTTTACAACACTTTTAGCATCATATTGAGGTAAAGCAACAACTTTTATCTATTTGGATACATAGTCTACTGCTAACAATAAATATAGATTTTCAAAAGATGGTATAAATGGTCTCATGAAATCTAATCCCCAAACATCAATATCTCAACTTCTAACACATAATTGAGGGGCATCTTATTCCTCCTAAAAGTATTTCCTACTCATTGACATCGATCACAAGTTTTGATATAAGCATTAACATCTCTAAAGATTGTAGGCCATAAAATCCAATATTATAAAATTTTATATGTTGTTTTATCAACACCAAAATGTCCCAAAAAATTTGAATTATGATATTTTTAGATGATTTCATAAGTTTCTTCTAAAGGCACACATCTATGATAATTAGATCTTTCTTTGTTTAAATAAAATTGGGTCATCCCAAAAAAAAATCTTAGCTTTAGATAAAAATTTCCTCTTCTGTTGGTATGTCATTCCATAGGGTATAATATCACTAACAATGAAGTTCACAATGTCGGCATACCATGGAACACACCACTCATTAACATTGAACAATTCTTCATATGGGAAATGTTCATTAATCTCTTTTCTAAAACTGAGTGGTTTTTCTAATTCAAGCCTAGACAAATAATCAACAATTTAATTCTCAGCTCCCTTCTTATCTACTATTTCAAAGTCAAATTTTTGCAAAAGAAGAACACATCTTATCAATATTGGTTTTGCATCCTTTTTTTCATTAAATACTTAATAGCAAAATGATCTGTATGCACAATATATTTAGTTCCAATTAAGTATGATCTAAGTTTATCAAAAGCATTTACTACAGCTAATAACTCTTTCTCAGTTGTTGCATGATTAATTTGAGATTCATTAAGAGTTGTACTTGCATATTAGATAACTTTGAAAATCTTATCATGCTTTTGTCCTAAAACAACTTCAATAGCATAATCACTAGCATCACACATTTCAAAAGTTATTCCCCAATCTGGTGAAATAATAATTTGTGTAGTGACTAATTTTTCTTTTAATAATTTAGAAGCTTTTAGGCATTATTTATCAAGATTAAAAATTACATCTTTTTCAAGTAAATGACATAGAGGCTTAGCAAATTTTTGAAAAGGCTTTAATATACCTCCTATAGAATCTAACATGTCTTAAAAAACTTCTAATTTCCTGCACACTTGTTGAGTGAAGTAAATTAGTGATTACTTGAATTTTTGCAGGGTCTACTTCCATATCATTTTTTGAAATTTGATGTCTCAAAACTATTCCTCATACTACCATAAATTGGCATTTTTTCCAATTATGACTAAATTTGTTTCTTCATAGCGCTTAAGAACTTTTGATAAATGTTCTAGACATGATTCAAAAAAAGTTCCAAACACTGAAAAATCATCCATAAGAACTTCAATCCCTTTTTCAATTAAATCATAAAAAATAGCCGTCATACATCTTTGAAATGTTGCAGGGGTGTTACATAAACCAAAGGGCACTCTTCTAAGAGCAAAGATACCATAACGACAAGTAAAAGTTTTTTTTCTCTTGATCCTTAAGAGATATTTGTATTTGGTGATAACCAATACATCTATCCAGAAAACAAAGTTATTTATGCCTAGTTTGTCTATCTAGCATTTGATCTAGAAACGACAGTGAAAAATGATCTTTTCTAATGACACAATTTAATTTTCTATAATCAATGCATATTCACCATCCCGTGACTTGTCTTATTGATATTAACTCATTGTGTTCATTTAAAGTCACAGTCACTCCTCCTTTCTTAGGAACGTGATGAATTGGACTAACCCATGCACTATCTGAAATAGGAAAGATAATTTCAGCATCTAACCACTTTATAATTTATTTCTTAACAACATCTTTCATAATAGGGTTCAATCTCTTTTGAGGATCAACACTGAGTTTGCAGTTCTCTTCCATATGAATTCTATGCATACAAATTGAAGGACTACTTTTTATATTAAGAATTGTCCATCCAAAGGCTTTCCTATAACTCTTTAAAGTTTTCTTTAAACTATCTTCTTCTTTTGTAGTTAAGTTTGAAGAAATTATTACAGGTAATGTAGAGGAATCACCTAAAAAAGGCATACTTCAAATGTTCAGGAAGCAACTTCAACTCAAGCTCAGGAGGTTTTTCAATTGATGGACTGTCGGCACTATTTTGGTTTGGGGAGTTCCCCATAAGAAGTTGTCGGTCACTGGAATCAAAATCCTGTGACCTGCTTTAGAAGGATGTTTAAGTTTAGAAAATTATGAAATCAAACTAACGTCCTATTTTTCATAGTTTAAATGAAAGAGTGTTGTACCTCAAACCAGGTATCTATCCCGAAGGATAAACACAAGACTTGAAAATAAAGCTCGATCAAAAAAACTGAGAAATATATGACGTCTGTTTGGTCTGCGAAACTGTTTTATTTGACGATAATTTCCACTATTTAATATGAAGAATTAATTATGGTTTATATTAACTTGGGTTAGTGACCAAAGGAAAATATGTTGAGATTTTCATACATATTTTATACTATTTTTTATGATATTGCACTTTAAAGAAAGGTATTTTTGATGTTTTATTGTAGGAATGATGAAATAGGGTCATTGGAGCAAAAAGATGTGAAAAAAAAGCAAATTTGGAGCAAAAAGGACCAAAATGTGAAGAATTGAACTAGGGCGCCGACGACGCCATCGACCCCGCTGACGGTGAGATTTTTCCGAGACTCCAGATATAATTCATTAAGAAGGTCTACCGACGACGCCCTTGAGGCCGCCGACGGTGTGCTCAACGGTTATGTTTAACTAGGCTTTGGACGATGACAAATTTTGAAGGGATGCTTAGGCAACTCTTGGGAAAGCTCATCCACAACTTTAAAAGAAGATTTTGGCCGAAAATTAGAGAGGTCTTGGATGTTAGAAAGGTTCTGGAGGTTAGAGAGGTTCCATTAGTGTATAGAGAAAGAGAGCCTGGAGGTCCTGGAGGTTAGAAAGGTTCCATTAGTGTGTAGAGAGTTTACTAGAGTGTCTAAATTAGAAGACTCTAGAGGTCCTGGAGGTTAGAAAGGTTCCATTAGTGTGTAGAGAGTTTACTAGAGTGTCTAAATTAGAAGACTCTAGAGGTCCTGGAGGTTAGAGAGGTTTCATTAGTGTATAGAGAATTTACTAGAGTATCAAAAGTGTGAGGAATTCTTCGAGAGATTGTATGAGGAATTCCTTGAGAGATTGTAAGAGTGGAGGGAATGTGAGAGATTTCTTCCTCCTTCCCGCTTTGAAGAGGAATTCTGTGTGCTATAAGGAAAGGAAGAGATTCTGAGGAACTTCGAGGAGTTTTCTTGGGGAGAAATTAGAGATAAATTTATTTATAGTTTTTATGACTTTGATTTTGTATATGAATTCTAAGTTTTGTTGTGTTTTCCTTATGAGATCTGAGTAGTTTTCTCTATCTTTTTCATTGTCTTGAGATTTGTGAAATGGTGATTTGAATTGGTGAAGCCATGAAAGTNGGCATTTTATTTCCCGGGAATGGCCCGATGATAATTAATAGGGGTATTTTGGGAAGTCAGTAGGTGGGGATCTTCTACGTAGCGATGACTTATGAAAATGGTGCGCTGTTCGCCGCGGGGGCACCTCCGGCACGTGCCAATTTATATTTTGTTAGCGATTTTCATTTTATGCTATAATTTAATTTTCAATTTTTGATCTGCACTTAAATTACAAATTAATGTGAAAAGAAATTCGTAGAATAATGGCATGAAGTGTCGTAAGTGTTGACGAGTCATATCGTTGTCCTGCTTTCTAGCTGTCCCGCATCGCGGTCTTGCGTCCGCACCAGCTCGCATCTGGATGTGCTGAAATTTTGGGATCACGACCTGGGAGATGACTTGTTGCTTTTGATCTCATCGGTGGGTGATGAGTCGCTGCTCGTGACCTCATCGACTTGCGGGTGTCGGGCCTCAGCTTCTTGCAATGAATCAAACATATATTCTATGTGTTAAAACTAAATATTGTTTTTTTCATTTATAAATTTCTATTGTCTCGCACATGTTCTGGGGATTTTTTTTTTTCTAATAAAAATAATTTCAGATTTCAATTCAAGGTCATATAAATTCAAAGGACCGTCTACACAAGACAAATCGTGTGATGCCAAAATTAGTTTAATTTGAGTCTGATCAAGCTTAGATGAATCAATTAAAGCATATTTAATGGTTTTGGATGATCAATTGAATGATAGAATGAACAAAAAATTTGACATATTTATAGTGAAATCGAGCGTCTCAATGAGAGGAATTCAATGAGCACAAACTCATTTAATTCCAAGCTCATTATGATACTCAAATCATTAAAAAAAAAATTATGATCAAAAGAGATCTATGTGAGTCGTTCGATCAGGTGGTTGGACAAGTTAATCATCAAAAGATAAAAATGCCCTTATTCAAAAGATTATAAAAGACCCCCTCTATTATAAATGCCCCTATTCAGGTGGTTGTCGTCGACCACTATAAATCATTCCTACTCGCTGTTGTTGGTGACTCCTGAATGTTGTATCCCAAATACAACCATAAAGTATAGCGTTGTATTTGAGATTCCCTCGAAAAATTTTGACTTCCGTATTTGCTAACGACTGTCGACCACATTATCAGCCATAGTCAACTAGCGTCGGCTGCCCCTACTCATCGTCATCAATGACCCCCTACTTGCTGACATGAGTAAATTCTATGCAATTTTTATTTCATCTAATTGTACTTTTTACCTATTGTTTTTCCTTAGTTATCATAGATTTATGCTTGTGAAAAATTTTTTGTTGGTGATGTGCAAGTTACAGGAGATCGACCGTGCATTTCAAAATGAGATAGACAAATGTTGGGATTGTCAGAATTGAGTGGACACACCTAGATTGAGCGTGACCACGCCTCTGTACAAAGGCACTTGCGTGACCATGCCTAGATCAAGCATGATCACGCTGCTTGATCAACATGCTAGCGTGACCATGTCGGGATCATATGTGACCACGCTACTCGATCGACATCTATGGTATAACTACGCCAAATTTTTGTGTAACCATGCCGATGAAGCGGGCAATATTTTTGGAAAGAAATATTTTTTCTAAGCCGAGACTAGGGCTATGAAAAAAGATTCAGGCAGCTTGAAAAGGCGCTTAGATCATTAGTGATGGGTATAAGTAGAGGTGAAGGGACTAGGTGAGAGAGAGCTTCTCCCTTAGGGCTTTCTTTTTTGTTTGAGGTTGACGTCCTATGGGTTGTATTTCCTCCTCTACCTTTTTTTCATTATTATTTTTGAGAGAAGATTGTATGAGAGGGAGAGCTTCATTAGTAGAGACGACAAATTATTTTTTAAGTATTTTCTTTCAGGTTATGCTTGCAATAATTATTTTTATGGACTTTGTTTTTCTTCGTTCTTTATATCGTACATAGTTAAGTTCTCTATCATGACTCTATGGTGTAAGGCTTGTGGTTTTTGTGATTTTTTTGGATTGTTTTCTCCATGACATTTTCCTGAGCTTTCATGTAAAAGTTGTTGTGTTAACCTTTGGATTTCATTACTTCTGAACTGGCAAGTCGAGATGTTTACATCTTTTGTGATTTATGAATTCTGCTCATATGGTAAAAGAACGAATGGGTTAACACAAGAATAGGCATATTATATAAGGATTTTGCAACATAGACAAGGGATCGGAAGATTCCTGCAGAAGTGCTATAGGATTAAGCGAAACTTAACTTCATGAGTTTCTAATTCTTCTTATGGCTTATGCATAGGCTTAATAAAAGTACTTTATCCCTGTTAAAAACTATCACATAGTGAAAATTTTAGGAAAATCATGAACCACCATGACATGTGACCAGAGGAAAATATGTTGAGATTTTCATACTTATTTTATACTGTTTTTAATGATTTTGCACTATAAAGAAAGATATTTTTGATGTTTTGTTGCAGGAATGATGAATTAGGGTCATTGGAGAAAAAATATGCAAAAAGGAGCGAATTTGGAGCGAAAAGGACCAAAATGTGGAGATTTGAACTAGGCCGCCGACGGCGCCCTCGACCCCTCCGACGGCGCCCTCGACCCCGCCTTAGGTGAATTTTTCCCGAGGCTACAGGACAAAATTCTCAGAAGTCCGCCGACGACGCCCTCGAGGTCGTCGACGACGAGATCGACGAGATCGACATGCTTTGGATAAGACCAAATTTTGAAAGGATGCTTAGGCAACTCTTGGGACAGCTCATCCACAACTTTAAAAGACTATTTTGGCCGAAAATTGGAGAGCATGGAGAAGGAGGGAAAGAATCTAAGGAGCAAAGGAAGTGCTAGAGAGAGTTCCTAAAGATTAGAAAGGTTCGAATATTGTGAGGAATTCTTCGAGAAATTGTAAGAGTTGAGGGAAATTGAAAGATTTCTTCCTCCTTATTACTTCAAAAAGGAATTTTGTGTGTTGTAAAGAAAGGAAGAGATTCAGAGGAACTTCGAGGAGTGTTCTTGGGAGAAACTAGAGATATTATTTACATGTTGTAGTTTGTATGACTTTGATTTTATATATGAATTCTGAGTTTTGTTGTGTTTTCTTCATGAGATCTGAGTAGTTTTCTGCCTTTCTCCTTGCTTTAAGATTTGTGAAATGGTGATTTGAATTGGTGAAGCCATAAAAATGTTTAAGAAATTCTGATAATCTTTTAACTTCGATCTTAATTTACTTTCAATCTGACCAATTGATTTGTTAAAATGTGTTGAGTTTTACAACTAAGTGAGGATTACATCCAAGATTCAGGGAGGTCAAAGCCTTTGGAAGTTGGGTGTAAATAAATAGGGAAATAATATTATCGGGCGTAGAATTGGAGATTTTAGAGTGACAAACTAAAATCTTCCAATTCGGTCATATCATTTGGGTGTTGAAGTGTAGATAATAGCCCTCATGTGAGGGGAACGTGGGAGCTCCGAAGTGAGACCCAGTATCCTCCCAGCCTAGCCGTAGATTCAGTAAATAAGCGTAAGATTAGTCAATATTCTTTATATTTGGACCAAAGGGTAAAGAATAGGTATGCTCCTATTTGGCACAATATAAATTGAACTAATTCATCATTCACTATAATTTCTTGACAAGGAGAATGATGTTTTCTTATATATTAAATATCACATTAGATGGGTAAAGAATAGGTATGCTCCTATTTGGCACAATATAAATTGAACTAATTCATTTTATCCATTAATTTCTTGATAAGGAGAAGAACGTTTTCTTATATATTGAATATCACAATTAGACCCTCCTTAGTATCATTAGTTATTTAAGAGTTATTAAATTTACTTATTTATTTCAATTGCCTATTAGTGACAGATAAGCAAATTGAAATTCGTTGTTGTGATTAAAGTATTACTTTTCTAAAATCTTAGTTTGCAGTTCTAAACCACTCCCTGTGGGATCGATATACAGGACTCCATTAGAGCCCTATATTACTTGAGCGATACGTATACTTGCGTTGATAAGTGTGACTTTGCACAATTATTGAATATTTTATACACATCTTTATCAAATCTATAACTGTTATCAAGTTTTTGGCGACTCTATTAGAGCCCTATATTACTTGAGTGATACGTATACTTGCGTTGATAAGTGTGACTTTACAATTATTGAATATTTTTATACATACATCTTTATCGACTCTATAACTGCTATTAAGTTTTTGGTGCAGTTGCTGAATTATATACATCCATCTTTATCGAATCCATAACTGTAATTAAGTTTTGGTACAGTTGCTGAGGAATTAAATCTTTTAGCAGCAGTATTAAATCTGTCCATATTTATCTTATATTTTAAGCATATATAAAGTCGCTGTGAAGTTTTTGGCGCCGTTTCATCCATATTTATCTTATATTTTAAGCATATAAAAAGTCACTGTCAAGTTTTTGGCGCCGTTGTCAGGGAGTGATTGAGTGAGTAAATCTTTATCGAATCTATAACTGTTATTAAGTTTTGGTGCAGTTGCTGAGGAATTAAATCTGATCGATACGTATACTTGCGTTGATAAGTGTGACTTTACAATTATTGAATATTTATTACGTCCATCTATACGTATACTTGCGTTGATAAGTGTGACTTTACAATTATTGAATATTTATTACGTCCATATTGCGATATGTATACTTGCGTTGATAAGTGTGACTTTACAATTATTGAATATTTATTATGTCCATATTTATCGTATACTTGCATTGATAAGTGTGACTTTACCATTATTGAATATTTTATATATACATCTTTATCGAATCTATAATTGTTATTAAGTTTTTGGTGCAGTTGCTGAGGAATTAAATCTTTTAGCAGCACGTATACTTGCATTGATAAGTGTGACTTTACCATTATTGAATATTTTATATATACATCTTTATCGAATCTATAATTGTTATTAAGTTTTTGGTGCAGTTGCTGAGGAATTAAATCTTTTAGCAGCAAGTATTTTTAAGCATATATAAAATCGCGGTCAAGTTTTTGGTGTCGTTGCTGGGGAGTGAGTGATTGAGTGAGTGAGTCAAATCATGATTAGAGTAACAGATAAATTAGGATTATTAGAAAATTTTTATTTGAATTGCAACTTATTTTTATATTTAGTTAATTATATTACTGAGNAGCGTCGTTGCCGGGAAGTGAGTGAGTAAAATTATGATCAGAGTAACGGATAAATTAGGATTATTAGAAAATTTTTACTTAAATTACAACATATTTTTTTTATATTTAGTTAATTATATTACTGAGTACTGATTTCAAATTGTATGTGTAAATTTGGACATGAAAATCTTATACCCTACGATTCAGAATTAGAATGCACTGTTAGAAGGATTAAAAAATTAAGAAGAGAACCTAGAACCCGTGATTCGGATTAGAACACTGTTAGAAAAACTAGAAAATCAAGAAGAGAATCTAGAAATTTTGATACAAAGGAAAACAACCTGAACAATTTAAAAATAGAGAATGAAACCAACCTAGACCCCTAAGAGATTATGCAAATCCTGCAGCAGATGAGATTCACTTATCTATCCAAAATCCTGATGTTGCTGGTAATTCATTTGAGCTTAAACCTGCTATTATCCAAATGGTATAAAACAATCAATTTGGAGGTACACCAAATGAAGATCCGAACTTACACCTCGCTAGTTTTTTAGAACTATGTGCTACTTTTAAATATGACAGAGATGCTGTTAGACTTAGAATTTTTCCTTTTTCACTGAGGGATAAGGCTAAGATGTGGTTAAACTCGTTAACACCTAGATCTATTAGAACTTGGGGAGAACTTTCACAGAAATTTCTATTCAAATATTTCCCTCCATCTACCTGGATCTATTAGAACTTGGGGAGAACTGTCACAGAAATTTCTATCCAAATATTTCCCTCAACAGGATCTATTAGAACTTGGGGAGAACTTTCACAGAAATTTCTATCCAAATATTTCCCTCCATCCTGGATCTATTAGAACTTGGGGAGAACTGTCACAGAAATTTCTATCCAAATATTTCCCTCTATCTAGGATCTATTAGAACTTGGGGCGAACTTTCACAGAAATTTCTATCCAAATATTTCCCTCCATCAAGATCTATTAGAACTTGGGGAGAACTGTCACAGAAATTTCTATCCAAATATCTTCCATCCAAAACTGCTAAACTTAAAAATGACATAACATCATTCTGTCAAATTGATGGAGAGACTCCATCAAAGACTGCTAAACTAAGAAATGACATAACATCATTCTGTCAGATTGATGGAGAGNCCAGTATAATTTTGTGCATACAGATTGAAGGATTGATTCCTTTAATATCAGCTAAGGTCCAACCAAAAGATTTCTTGTATCTTTTTAATGTATCCAAAAGTCTTTGCTCTTGCAAATCATTTAACTCTGAAGATATAATAACAATTATAGTAGATGAGTTTCCCAAAAACACATACTTCAAGTGGTTAGGCAATATTTTCAACTCAAGTTCAGGTGATTTTATAATTGACGGAACTAGATTCTTATCAGCATTTCTTGTAATGTCCAACATCTCAAATCTTTCTTGAACATAATCTAATTCTTCATTTTCTATTTCATCCAAAATAATTTCATCTTTGTCCTCAAAATATTTTTTCTCTTCAAAACATTCTTTACAATGCTCATTCAATAGATGTTCATTAATTTCCATGCAAAAACATTCATTATCTCTTTCAACACCAGGGTATTTCATAGATTTCGTAATGTTAAAAATCACTTCTTGATTGTTAACTCTCATAGTTAATTCTCCCTTTTAAATATCTATCATAACTCTTCCAGTAGCTAAAAAAGGTCTCCCTAAAATTATAGGTATTTCTTTATCTTCCTAACAATAAAATCCACAGAAAAGATAAATTTATCAACTTTTACTAACACATCTTCTATAATTCCCTTAGGATAAGTAACTTATAAATTTGTCCACTTTTACTAACACATCTTCTATAACTCCCTTAGGATATGTAACTGAACGATTTGCTAACTGAAGAGTTACAGAAGTAGGTGAGACTTCTCCTAATCCTAATCATTTGAAAATTGATACGCTAACTGAAGAGTTATAGAAGTAGGTGAGACTTCTCCTAATCCTAATTTTTTGAAAATTGATTCTAACTGAAGAGTTAAAGAAGTAGGTGAGACTTCTCCTAATCCTAATCTTTTGAAAATTGATCTAACTAAAGAGTTACAGAAGTAGGTGAGACTTCTCCTAATCCTAATGTTTTGAAAATTGATAGAGACATAAGATTTATTTACTAACACATCTTCTATAACTCCCTTAGGATATGTAACTGAACGATCTGCTAACTGTAGTCTTACTAACACATCTTCTATAACTCCCTTAGGATATGTAACTGAACGATCCGCTAACTGAAGAATTACAGAAGTAGGTGAGACTTCTCCTAATCCTAATCTTTTGAAAATTGATAGAGGCATAAGATTAACTGGCTACCAAATCACATAAAGCTCTTCCATAAAATCTTTCACCGATACCACACGGTATAGTGAATCTACCTGAATCTTTTAATTTTTTAGGAAGCTTTTTCTGAATAATTACACTACACTCTTTGCTACGTGTCACAGTCTCATTATCAGTGAACTTCCTTTTCTTGTTCAAAATATCTTTCATAAACTTCACATAAGGCATTTGCTCTAAAGCCTATACAAAGGGAATATTTACCGTTAATTTCTTAAGAATTTCTATTCATTTGCTCTAAAGCTTCTACGAAGGGAATATTTACCGTTAACTTCTTAAGAATTTCTAAAAAGAAAATTATTTATTCTATTTGTGTTGCTTCAATCTTTGAGGAAACAGTGGTGGAGGTTTCTCCAAAAATTATTTATCCTTTTTGTGTTGTTTCAATCTTTAAGGAAACAGTGATGGACGTTTCTCCACATTAATTTTCATTGGTGTAATTGGATATTCTAAATCTGGGTATTCATGATCTTTCTCTTTTTCTGTATCCACTTTCTCTTTTTCAGTTTTTGTTTCTTTCTACACTCTTGTTTCCAACTCTTTTCCACTTCGTAATTGTATCACTTTTATCTGTTCCTTTCCTTGATCTTTAGGATTTGGTTCCACAGTACTAGGAAAAGTTCCCGATGTTCAGTTACTAAGCGCAGTAGCGATATGCCCCAATTGGTTTTCAATATTCTTGATAGCAGTTCCTTGATTTTGTAACTGGTTTCCTTGAATTTATAATTGATTTCCTTGATTCTGCAATTGTTGACCCATGTTCAGTATCAGCTCTTCCATAGACAACTTTTTTTCATTAAATTGAGTGTTACTGTTAAATCCTGGAGGATAAGAAGGTTTATAATTAATATTTCCTTGGTTGGATGAATTTCCCAATGAGTTTACTAGGTTGTTCGCCCATTTTTGATTTGTAGAAGAATTGTTATTCCAATAAGTTAGGATGATTCTTCCAACCTGGGTTATAATAGTTAGAATAAGGATTGTTGGGTCTATTATTAATAGCATTTAAGGTCTCATAAGAAAGTTGAACATCCACAAATTGCCCAGATAAATTCTCTTCCACCATAGTAGGTGTTGAAGAATAATTCATTCCATAATGATCTAATTTCTTTGATATTGCAGCAATCTACGAAGCTAACATAGATATTGCATCCACAATGATCTAATTTCTTTGATATTGCAGCAATCTGCGAAGCTAACATAGATATTGCATCAGAATGTGGATACTAACTACTCTTTTAAGATTTACCCTTCCAGAGGGCCATTGAAAATTGTTCGTAGCCATCTCTTCTATTAATGAATAAGCCTCATCAAAAGGTATTAACATTAAAGAACCACCAGCCGTAACATCTATAATCAATTTAAGAGATCCCACTAATCCATTGTAAAAAGTTTGAATTATCAACCAATCTGGTAACGAATGAGAGGACATTTCCTAAGAAGATCTTTAAATCTCTCTCAAGCTTCATATATTGACTCTCCATAAATTAACATTTCCTAATAAGATCTTTAAATCTCTCCCAAGCTTCATATATTGACTCTCCATCAATTTGACATATTTCCTAAGAAGATCTTTAAATCTCTCTCAAGCTTCATATATTGACTCTCCATCAATCTAATCACTAATCCATTATAAAAGGTTTGAATTATTAACCAGTCTGGTAACGAATGATGAGGGCATTTAAGAAGATCTTTAAATCTCTCCTAAGCTTCATATATTAACTCTCCATCAATCTGACAGAACGATGTATATTTAAATCTCTCCCAAGCTTCATATATTGACTCTCCATCAATCTGACAAAATGATGTTATCTTAAATCTTTCCCAAGCTTCATATATCGACTCTCTATCAATCTGACAAAATGTTGTTATGTCATTTCAAAGTTTAGCAGTTTTGGATGGAGGGAAATATTTGGATAGAAATTTCAGTGAAAGTNTTCACCCTTTGTACCAGGCATAAAGAACATTGACTAATCCTATGCTTGGTTACCGAATTTGCGGCTAGGTTGGGAGGATATTGGCTCTCACTTTGGAGCTCCCACGTTCCCCTCGTCTAAGGGCTAAAATCTACACTTCAGCACCCAAATGATAGGACCGAATTGAGGATTTTAGCCTGTCACTCTAAAATCTCTAATTTTACGTCTGATAATTTTTATTTTCCAATTTATTTGCACCCAACTTTCAAGGAAATTGACCTCCCTAAATCTAGGATGTAATTTTCAATTTAGTTGTAAAACTCAACATATTTTATCAAATCAATTGGCCAAATTGAAAGTAAATTAAGATTAAAGTGACAAGATCATCACAACTTCTTTAACATTCTCATGGCACAACCAATTTAAATCACCATATCTCAAAATCTCAAGACAAGGAGAAAGATAGAGAAAACTACTCAGACCTCATGGAGAAGATACGACAAAACTTGGAATTTATATATAAAAGCAAAGTCATACAAACTTTAATAAGTAAANGTTAAGATTGAAGTGAAAAGATCATCACAACTTCTTTAAAATTCTCATGGAACAACCAATTCTAATCACCATTTCACAAAATCTTAAGACATGGGGAAAGACAGAGAAAACTACTTAGAACTCATGGAGAAGATACGACAAAACTTGAAATTTATATATAAAAGCAAAGTCANAAATTTCTTGAAGAATTCCTCACAATACTAACCACAGAATTATATAAGATGAATAATATAAACCAAGAGTTGATCCACAAAGGAGATTAAACCAGATGATGAAAAAAGTAGTCAAGAAGGAAATTCTGAAATGGTTGGACACTAGAACTGTATATCCTTTTTCGGACAGTGCTTGGGTAAGTCCAATTCATTGTGTTATTAAGAAAGGAGGGGTGACTGCTGAAGCATAAGAGATAAATGAATTAATACCTATCAGATAAGTTACTGGGTGGCGTATTTGCATTGATTATAGAAAATTAAACTCTGCCACCCAGGAAATATCACTTCTCTTTACCATTTTTAGATCTAATAGTGGATAGACTTGTTGGGCACAAATACTTTTGTTTTTTAGATGGATATATCAGCTACCATCAAATTTTTATTGCTCATGAGGATCAAGAAAAGACAAAATTTACTAGTCTTTTTCGAACTTTCTCTTTTTGAAGAATGCCTTTTGAATTATGCAATGCACCTGCAACATTCCAGAGATGTATCATGTCTATAATTAGAAAGTTAATTGATGATGGAATAGAAGTGTTTATGGATGATTTCTCTGTATTTAAAACATCATTTGAAGCATGATTAAATTATCTTGAAAAAGTTTTGGTGTTATGCAAAAGAAGTAATTTAGTTCTAAATTGGGAGAAATGTCAATTTATGGTTGCAGAAGGAATTGTGTTAGGACATAAAATTTCGGAAAATGTTATGGAAGTAGACCTTGCAAAAATTCAGGTTATATCTAAATTAACATCTCATACTAATATAAGAGGGCTTAGAAGTTTTCTTGGACATGTTGGTTTTTACAGACGTTATATTCAAGATTTTTCAAAAATTATCAAACCTCTATGCCAACTTTTAGAAAAGGATAAGAAATTCGAGTTTAATGAAAACTGTTTAAATGCCTTTGAGTTATTAAAAGAAAAGCTAATCACAACCCCTATAATAGTTTCACCTAACTTGGATAAACCATTCGAACTGATGTGTGATGCTAGTGATTATGCTATTGGAGCTGTTCTTGGACAAATGTATGATAATATTTTTAAAGTTATATACTATACTAGTAAAACTCTTAACGATGCTCAAATTAACTACACTGTTACTGAAAAACAGTTACTGACTATTGTGCATGCTTTTGACAAATTTAGATCTTATTTAATTGGGACTAAATGTGTTGTGCACACTGATCACTTCTATTGAATGTCTGATGCAAAAGAAGGATGCCAAACCAAGGTTAATTAGATGGATACTTTTGATGCAAGAATTCTTATGCAAAAGAAGGATGTCAAACCAAGGTTGATTAGATGGATACTTTTGATGCAAGAATTTGAATTTTGTGGTTATTGATAGTGTTGATTAGATGGATACTTTTGATGCAAGAATTTGATCTTGTGGTTATTGATAGAAAGGGAACTGATTAGATTGGTCACTCTGCTATTAAATATCTGATGCAAAAGAAGGATGCCAAACCAAGGTTAATTAGATGGATTACTATTAAATATCTGATGCAAAAGAAGGATGCCAAACCAAGGTTGATTAGATGGATACTTTTGAAAGAATTTGATTTTGTGGTTATTGATAGAAAGGGAACTGATAATCAAATTATTGATCATTTGTTCTTATGCAAAAGAAGGATGTCAAACCAAGGTTGATTAGATGGATACTTTTGATGCAAGAATTTGAATTTTGTGGTTATTGATAGTGTTGATTAGATGGATACTTTTGATGCAAGAATTTGATCTTGTGGTTATTGATAGAAAGGGAACTGATTAGATTGATACTTTTGATGCAAGAATTTGATCTTGTGGTTATTGATAGAAAGGGAACTGATAAGATGGATACTATTGATGCAAGAATTTGATCTTGTGGTTATTGATAGAAAGGGAACTGATAAACTGATCATTTGTCGAGATTAGAATATTGTTATTGATAGAAAGGGAACTGATAATCAAATTGTTGATCATTTGTCAAGATTAGAAAATCAGGATTATCTGACACTGACAATGAAATTACAGACAATTTCTCGAATGAACAAATTTATAATAATAGAAAGAGAACTGATAATCAAATTGCTGATCATTTGTCAAGATTAGAAAATCAAGAATTATTGACACTGACAATGAAATTATGGACAGTTTCCCTGATGAACAACTTTATAATATTAATGAGTGGAAAATACCATGGTATGCTGATATTGTTAATTATATTGTAAGTGATATTTTGCCACCTATGCTAACATTGCAACAGCAAAGAAAATTCATTCATGATGCGAAAGCATATTTTTTGGATGAGTTTTTTTTATATAAACAATGTAAGGATCTTATTATGAGAAGATGTGTACCTTATGAAGAAACTGAACTAATCATTCAAAAATGTCATGATTCTGAATTTGGAGGACATTTTGGAACTGATAAAACTGCTTATAAAATTTTACAAGCTGAATTCTATTGGTCTACTCTCTTTAGAGATGTTTACAGATACATAAAAACTTGTGATCGATGCCAACAAGTAGGCAATATATCTAGAAGAAAGGAAATGCCTCTGAATTTCATGTTGGAAGTTGAGATCTTTGATGTTTGGGGATTGAATTTCATAGGATCATTTATTCCTTGATCTGAGAACTTATACATATTAGTTGAGGTAGACTACGTTTCAAAGTGGATTGAAACACAAGCTTTACCTCATTGTGACGCTAAAAGTGTTTCAAAATTTTTGATGAAAAACATTTTCACTAGATACGGAATGCCGAGAGTGATTATCACTGACGGATGATCCCATTTCAAGAATAAATACATTCAGAGATTTACAGAAAAGTTTAATGTTATTCATAGAATTTCTACTTCCTATCACCTTCAGACCAATGGGTTAGCTGAAGTTTCTAATAGAGAGATTTAACAAATACTGGAGAAGTCTCTAAACCCTAGTAGAGTAGATTGGTCTACTAGACTGGATACTACATTATGGGCTTACAGGACTCTTATAAAACTCCCATTGGAATGACTCCTTACAGGCTAATTTTTGGAAAGACTTGTCACTTACCAGTAGAATTAGAGCATAAAGCANGGTTTTATAATTCTCCTAACAGTGCGTTCTAATTCCAAATCATAGGGTATAAGATTTTCAGGTCCAAATTTTACGCATAAAATTGAAATCAATACATAGAAAAACAGTTAACTAAATATGAAAATAAGTTGCAATTTAAGTAAAAGTTTTCTAATAGTTCTAATTTGTTTGTTACTCTAATTATGATTTTTATAAAAAAAAATCTAATTTTTACTCCCGAGCAACGGCGCCAAAAACTTGACAGCAACTTTATATATGCTTAAAAATATAATAATTTGATACTGCTGCTAGAAGATTTAAATCTCTGACAACGGCGCCCAAAACTTGACAGCAGTTATAGATTTGATAAAATTGTGTATAAAATATTTAATAAGTACAAAGTCACACTTATCAACGCAAGTATACATATCGCTCATGTAATACAGTGCTCTAATGGAGTCCTGGATATCGATTCCATAGGGAGTAATATTAGAGGCTACGAACTAAGATTTAAAAAATNATAAAGTTATGGCATGATCTAAAGATTAACCAGAAGAACTTTGAACCAGGAAAAGAAGTTTTGCTTTACAATACAAGACTGAAGTTATTCCCTGGGAAATTGAAGTCTCGTTGGTTGGGAACCTTTACTTTGACTCGACTTTATACTTACGGAGCTGTTTAAATTGAAGATCAAAAGACTGGGAATAGATTTAAAGTAAATGGAAACATATTAAAGCCATATTTTGAGGGTAAAAGACCAAATTTTAAAGAGGTTTTAATGGTCAGTAAACCTGAATAATATCTGAATAGGTCAGACTGACGACGTCAAACAAAGTGCTTTATGGGAGGAAAAACATAGTTATCTTTATTTTTATTGCGATTATAGTGTTTTTAACTATTGTTAGTTTGTAGTAGTATTGAACTCCACTACTTGTATTTACCCTTGAATCATCATAAAAATTGGATCCATAGAGAAAATTGGAATGCATTCGGACCAGAGTGAAACTATGACATTTTTGCCTTGAGCGCCGACGGCAGGCTCGACGCCGCTGACGACGGGTTTTTCCCGAGAGTCCAGACAATTAATTCTCAAGGCTTGCCAACGGCGCCATCGACACCGCCGACGGAGAGAACGGCAAGATGACGGTTTTTGGAGTTTGAAATGTCAATTTTTGGCGATTTTAGGCAAGATTTACTCCATATAAACTTCCAAACTCGGTTCTTAAATTCATATTACCAAAAAAAATGAATTAAAACTCCACCAAATTTATCCCTATGGCTTCCAATTCCACTAAAAATCCTAGATTTTGAGTGTTCAACCGGAGAAAGTTCATTAGTTCCGAGGCGCAACGAATCTTCAACAAAGTGCTGACAAAGAAGAGAAACAAGCACTGAATCGGAGGAGTAGTAGATTTACTTTACTACCTGTATGCTATGTGTGTGATTTGAACTTATGTGTTTGCTTTACTTTTGAATTTTACTTTTAAATCTCAGTATAGTTGAGATTGAGCATAAAATGTTTGTTTTCAGCGTTTAGAGTGTTGTGGCTGGATTGCGACGCTGAATCGATGTATTAAGGTTGAGAAAATACCAAGCTTATGTGTGACGTGTAACGTGTATTATAACTCTTTGATTTTATATATAATTGTAATATTTTGTATTGTGAATGTTTATTTGTGTTAGTACATCATTTAATCACTTAAATTTATGTTTAGAATGATTGAACAAATGTCGACGAGGCTTGAAATCGATTGAAATTGCAAAAATCTAGAATTGAACTAATTTTGAAAATCTCGCCGGCGGCGCCATCGACGCCGTCGATGGCAGATTTTTCTCGAGACTTAGGCTATTTAATTAAATAGAGCTCGCTGACGGTGTTGGCGACCCTGCCGACGACGAGATACCCAAAAAACACTTCTAACCGCGATTTTGACCAATCAACCACCACTATTAATCATCCTCTTCTTCTTAAAAAATGAAAATTTTGATCTAGGGCTTTGAAGATCTTGGATTTGAGGCGATTTCAAAGTGTTTAGACACCGGATTTTATCATCTCTCGGTAAGAGCTTCACTCCAAACTAAAAATATTTGATTTTCACCTTGAAATTCTTCCACATTGAAGAGATCCGAAAAAAAAAATTGAGAATGTGGAGAAAATATTTAGAAGAAATTCATGGACTTAGTTTTGAACTCTTAGAGTCACTCTTGGAAGCCATTATTTGAGTATTTTCATTTTATTTCAAAATTTTTTTTATATAATTTTGATTAGATTGAAATGGCTCCACGACAAAAGAAGCGAATTGAGTTTGATGAGTCTCGCTTCTTCAATGCGAAGGCTTAGTCGAGATTTACTTAAATATTTCAAGGGAAGAAATGTATACAAGATCGTATTTTTGAGAGTCTGGGATGAGAAGTCAAACGAGTTATATTACCGAACGGAGGTTGGAAAATTTCTGTTATACCACCAATAAGGCTGTTGTGAATGTTGTGAAAGAATTATATGCCAATGCGTTCTATTCTGAGGACGGAACCGTTCGAGTATGAGGGTTTTCTGTTGAGTTTAGTTCTGCCCGCATTAACTCATTTTATGAAGTCCCAGACTCCTATATCTGCAATTATGAAACCTTCAGTACAATGGAAGGCCCACAGAACGATGTCATTAACTTTCTCACTGATGGGAAAGGGACATGGAAGATAAAGCAGCGAGAACAGGTAAATTTTTCTGCTTCCATCTTGAATGCCCCATCTAAAGCGTGGCACTATTTTATTTTTTCTACTCTGTTACCTACCTATCACCATAGTGAGGTAACAAGAGATAGAGCTATTCTGAATTTCTGTATTCAGAACAATCGGACTATAAATGTGGGGAGAATTATTTATAAGAATATTTTGACCACGGCAAGGAGTGAATCAAGTGGAGGTTTGGAACATCCTGGCCTCATTTATGCACTTTGCCAAGTTTCTGGAGTTGAAGCTGGAGATGATGAAGAATGGGTTTACCCTATGAAACCCATTAGTAAACGTATGAATCCCATGAAGGATGGAGATTTGGGAGTAAGAGTAAAGAACCTTCTACTATTAGAGATATCCCCTCTACTAGTTATGGTCTTCCTTCCTCTAATTCTCCTACCCTTCAAGATTTAATGAATGAGTTAACCTTGCAGTGGAAGAGTATAGAGAAAATAAATGAAAGAATTGGGGGATTAGAACGTAGACATGATTATGATAGTGAGTACCTACAGAGGCATTCTGACTTTGAGATAGCTTACTACGAAGCTCAGGCCCGACACTACAGAGGTGAGCCTAATGTTACTTTTCCTGAATGCCCTCGTTATACTTAGTATCAGCCCAATCCACCTGCTGGCCAGGGAGACAAGGATATAGTATGGGATTTTGATATATGATAGTGATTGATGTAATTTTGTTTTGTGATTTTGTGATAGAGATAGATGTATGTTTGTTTGTACTTTCATTTTATTCTATATTTTATTTTATGTTTGCAGTTAGTAATTTTTAATTATTGGTATAAATGTTTAGTGTTGTAGTTAAAATTTGCATGTGTAGTAATAATAGACTTTGATTAGTACTTTATAAAATTATATTGTGATGTGTTAGTGAAATATTGTGTTTGTATAATTTTTAGTTTTGTACTTATTTCAAAATTTCATTACCCAACAAATTCTCTAATGCTTTATATGTATAGAAATCTCCCAATATTACAGACCAGTTAAAGTAAAAATTTTGAGAAGGAACTGCAAAAATTTCATAAAGATGAAAATGCCTAAAGTACTCAGGTATGGTTTATATTAGAATTTTTCTTTCCACCTGTATCATTCCATTTTGAAAAATTTAAGTTTGGGGGAGGGAAGAACAAGATTAACTATTATATGTTCTCAATTTAAATATTTCTAGATATTATTAATATGATTTTTTGTAGTGAATTTAATTCACATAACTATATTTTGTAGATATTTAAATATTATGGTAGATTTAAAGGAATATTTTTGTAA
>JXCR01147110.1:48305-71266 GCA_002079205.1 Phalaenopsis hybrid cultivar
AACATTTCCTTGGTTAGATGAATTTCCTAATGGGTTCACTGGGTTGTTCGCCCATTGTTGATTTGTTGGACAATTGCAATTCCAATTAAAATTTGGATGATTCTTCCAACCTGGGTTATAATAGTTCGAATAAGGGTTGTTGGGTCTATTAATAGCATTTAAAGTCTCATATGAAGGTTGAACATCCACAAATTTTCTAGATGAATTCTCTTCCATCATAGTAGGTGTTGGAGAATAATTCATCCCATAACGATCTAATTTCTTTGATATTACAGCAATCTGCGAAGCTAACATAGATACTGCATCAGGATCATGGAAACTAACTACACTTTTAGGATTTACCATTTCATAGGGCTATTGAAATTGTTGGTAGCTATCTCCTCTATTAATGAATAAGCCTCATCAAAAGGTTTTGACATTAAAGAACACCAGCCGCAACATCTATAATTGATCTAAGTGTTCCCACTAATCCATTATAAAAAGTTTGAATTATCAACCAATCTGGTAACGAATGATGAGAGAATTTCTTAAGAAGATCTTTAAATCTTTCCCAAGCTTCGTATATTGACTTTCCATCAATCTGACAGAACGATGTTATGTCATTTCTAAGTTTAGCAGTTTTGGATGGAGGGATAAGCTTCATATATTGACTCTCCATCAATTTGATAGAACGATGTTATGTCATTTCTAAGTTTAGCAGTTTTGGATGGAGGGAAATATTTGGAAAAACGATGTTATGTCATTTCTTAGTTTAGCAGTTTTGGAAAGGGAAATATTTGGATAGAAATTGTTCTCCCCAAATTCTAATAGATCCAGCTGCTAACGAATTTAACCACATCTTAGCCTTATCCCTAAGTGAAAAAATGAAAGTTCTCCCGAAGTTCTAATAGATCCTGGTGCTAACAAATTTAACCACATCTTAGCCTTTGATGTTATGTTATTTCTAAGTTTAGCAGTTTTGGATGGAGGGAAATATTTGGATAGAAATTTCTGTGAAAGGAAAAAAGTCTAAGTCAGGAGCTAACGAGTTTAACCACATCTTAGCCTTATCCCTCAGTGAAAAAGGAAAAAGTCTAAGTCTTTGCTAACAAATTTAACCACATCTTAGCCTTATCCCTCAGTGAAAAAGGAAAAAGTCTAAGACTACTAACAAATTTAACCACATCTTAGCCTTATCCCTCAGTGAAAAAGGAAAAAGCATAAGTCTAAGAAAATATTTGGATAGAAATTTCTGTGAAAGTTCTCCCTCTAGCAGTTTTGGATGGAGGGAAATATTTGGATAGAAATTTCTGTAACAGTTCTCCCCAAGTTTGATGTTATGTCATTTCTAAGTTCAGCAGTTTTGGATGGAGGGAAATATTTGGATAGAAATTTCTGTGAAAGTTCTCCCCAAGTTCTTAATAGTTTTGGATGGAGGGAAATATTTGGATAGAAATTTTTGTGAAAGTTCTCCCCAAGTTCTAGTAGTTTTGGATGGAGGGAAATATTTAGATAGAAATTTCTGTGAAAGTTCTCCTCAAGTTCTAATAGATCCATGTGCTAACAAATTTAACCACATCTTAGTCTTATCCCTAAGTGAAAAAGGAAAAAGTCTAACTGTGCTAACGAGTTTAACCACATCTTAGACTTATCCCTCAGTGAAAAAGGAAAAAGTCTAACAGGTGCTAACGAGTTTAACCACATCTTAGACTTATCCCTCAGTGAAAAAGGAAAAAGTCTAACATGTGCTAACAAATTTAACCACATCTTAGTCTTATCCCTAAGTGAAAAAGGAAAAAGTCTAACTAGGAGCTAACGAGTTTAACCACATCTTAGCCTTATCCCTCAGTGAAAAAGGAAAAAGTCTAAGTCTTTGCTAACAAATTTAACCACATCTTAGCCTTATCCCTCAGTGAAAAAGGAAAAAGTCTAAGACTACTAACAAATTTAACCACATCTTAGCCTTATCCCTCAGTGAAAAAGGAAAAAGCATAAGTCTAAGAATGAATTTAACCACATCTTAGCCTTATCCCTTAGTGAAAAAAGGAAAAAGTCTAAGTCTAACAGCATCGTTTGAAACTCTGTCATATTTAAAAGTAGCACACAGCTCTAAAAAACTAGCGAGGTGTAAGTTCGGATCTTCATTTGGTGTACCTCCAAATTGATTGCTTTCTAAAAATTAGCGATGTGCAAATTAGGATCTTCATTTGGTGTACCTCCGAATTGATTATTTTGTACCATTTGGATAATAGCAGGTTTAAACTCAAATGAATTAGTAGCTACATCAGGATTTTGGATAGATAAGTGAATTTCATCTGCTGTAAGATTTTCATAATCTTGTAGTGGTCTAGGTTGGTGTCATTCTCTATTCCTTGATTGTTCATGTTGTTTTCCATTGTATCAGAATTTCTAGGTTCTCTCAGTGCGTTCTAATTCTGAATCGTAGGGTATAAGATTTTAAGGTCCAAATTTACGCAATCCTTCTAATAGTGCGTTCTAATTTTGAATCGTAGGGTATAAGATTTTCAGGTCCAAATTTACGCTTTGATTGTTCACATTGTTTTCCATTGTGTCAGGATTTCTAGGTTCTTTTCTTAGTTTTCTAACTTTCTAACAGTGTGTTCTAATTCCGAATCATAGGGTATAAGATTTTCAGGTCCAAATTTACGCATACATTGCTCATGTTGTTTTCCATTGTATCAGAATTTTTAGGTTCTCTTCTTAATCTTCTAATCCTTCTAATTTTCCATTGTATCAGAATTTCTAGGTTCTCTTCTCAATCTTCTAATTTTTCTAATAGTGTGCTTCCAAATCATAGGGTATAAGATTTTCAGGTCCAAATTTACGCATACAATTTGAAATCAGTACACAGTAAAATAATATATTAAATTAAGTTGCAATTCAAGTAAAAATTTTCTAATAATCCTAATTGGTCCATTACTCTAATTGTGATTTTTGTTTACTCCCCCGCAACGGTGCCAAAAACTTGGCTGCGACTTTATATATGCTTAAAATATAAGAATTTGATACTGTTGCTAGAAGATTTAAGTCCCCGGCAACGTTGCCAAAAACTTGACAACGGTTATAGATTCGATAAAGATGGATGTATAAAATATTCAATAATTGTAAAGTCACACGTATCAACGCAAGTATACGTATCGCTCAAGTAATATAGGGCTCTAATAGAGTTCTAGATATTGATCCCAAAGGGAGTAATATTAGAACTACGAACTAAGAGTTTAGAAAAGAAATACTCAATCGCAACAATGGAATTCAATTTGCTTATCTGTCACTAATAGGCAATTGAAATAAATATGTAATTCACAACAATGAAATTCAATTTGCTTATCTGTCACTAATAGGCAGAGAAAAGCAATACTTAATCACAACAATGTAATTCAAATTGCTTATCTGTCACTAATAGGCAAATTGAAATAAATATGTAATTTTAAATCTTAAATAACTAATTATACTAATGAGGTTTTTAATGTGATATTCAATATATAAGAAAGCATCCTTGTCAAGGAGATTATAGAGGGTTTAGGATAATTTTAATAACTAATAAATAACTAATGATATAAAGTAGGGTTTACTAACTAATAAATAACTAATGATATAAAGTAGGGTTTAATTGTGATATTCAATATATAAGAAAACATCCTTCTCCTTGTCAAGTATAGTGAAATGATCTAATGTGAGTTCAATACGAAAAAACATCATTCTCCTTGTCAAGAAATTATAGCTAATGAGGTTTTTAATGTGATATTCAATATATAAGAAAGCATCTTTCTCCTTGTCAAGAAATTATAGTGAAGTTCAAATGTGATATTCAATATATAAGAAAACATCATTCTCCTTGTCAAGAAATTATAGTGAATGGAGGTTTAATTTGTGATATTCAATATCTAAGAAAGCATCCTTCTCCTTGTCAAGAAATTATATTGAATGGATTGAGGTTTTTAATGTGATATTCAATATATAAGAAAACATCCTTCTCCTTGTCAAGAAATTATAGTGAATGGACTGTGATATTCAATATATAAGAAATCATCCTTCTCCTTGTCAAGAAATTATAGTGAATGGATAAGTGAATTAGTTCAAATGTATATTGTGTCAAATAGGAGCATACCTATTCTTTACCCTTGGGTCCAGGCATAAAGAACATTGCCAAATAGGAGCATACCTATTCTTTACCCTTTTGTCCAGACATAAAGAACATTGAGAATCATTCTCCTTGTCAAGAAATTATAGTGAATGGATAAAGTGAATCAGTTCAAATTATATTGCGCCAAATAGGAGCATACCTATTCTTTACCCTTTGGTCCGGGCATAAAAAACATTGACTAATCATTTGGTCCAGGCATAAAGAACATTGACTAATCCTATGCTTGGTTACTGATTCTGCGGCTAAATATTCTTTACCCTTTGGTCCAAGCATAAAGAACATTGACTAATCCTACACCTTGTCAAGAAATTATAGTGAATGGATAAAGTGAATCAGTTCAAATTATATTGTGCCAAATGATATATAAGAAAGCATCCTTCTCTTTGTCAAGAAATTATAGTGAATGGATAAAATGAATTAGTTCAATTTATATTTGAGCATACTTATTCTTTACCCTTTCGTCCAGGCATAAAGAATATTGACTAATCCTACGCTTATTTACTGAATCTGCGGCTAGGCTGGGAGGATACCGGCTCTCACTTCGNAGAAACACATACTTTAAGTGGCTAGGCAATATTTTCAACTCAAGTTCAGGTGGTTTTATAATTGACAGAACTAGATTCTTATCAGCATTTTCTGTAATATCCAGCATCTCAAATCTTTCCTGAACATAATCTAATTCTTCATTTCCTAATTTATCAAAAATAACTTCATCACTATCTTCAAATTGTTCTTTCTCTTCAAAATGTTCATTCAATAGATGTTCACTAATTTCCATACGAAAACATTCATTATCTCTTTCAATAGCAGGGTATTTCATAGATTTCGCAATGTTAAAAGACACTTCTTGATCGTTAACTCTCATAGTTAATTCTTCTTTTTGAACATTTATCATAGCTTTTCCAATGGCTAAAAATGGTCTCCCTAAAATGATAGGTATTTCTTTATCTTTCTCCATATCTAAAACAATGAAATCCACAGGAAAGATAAATTTATCAACATTTACTAACACATCTTGTATAACTCCCTTAGGATATGTAGTTGAACGATCTGCTAACTGAAGAGTTACAGAAGTAGGTGAGACTTATCCTAATCCTAATCTTTTGAAAATTGATAGAGGCATAAGATAAATGCTGGCTCCCAAATTACAAAAAGCTCTTCCATATAATTTTTCACCAATAGCACACGGTATAGTGAAACTGCCAGGATCTTTTAATTTTTCAGGAAGCTTTTTCTGANAGGGATGTAGGGAGGGAGCGTTTGAGGGTTAGAATGAGAGGGAGATAAGGAAAGAGACAGAGAGTGGGAGAGAAGGCATGAAATTGAGAGAGAGTAAAAAGCGAGTGACAGAGAGTGAGAGNGACTCTAGTAAACTCTCTACACACTAATGGAACATTTTTAACCTCCAGGACCTCTCTAGTTTTTGGCCAAAATCTTCTTTTAAAGTTGTGGATGAGGTTTCCCAAGAGTTGCCTAAGCACCCTCCAAAATTCATCCTCGTCCAAAGCCTGGTTGGAAATAACCGCCGAGCTTGCCGTAGGCGGCCTTGAGGGCGCGTCGGTGGGCCTTCAAGTGAATTAATTCTAGAGTCTTGGGAAAATCTCGTCGTCGGCGCCGTTGGGCTCACCGTCGGCGCCCTAGTTCAAATCTTCACATTTTGGTCCTTTTCGCTCCAAATTCGCTTTTTTTTGCATCTTTTTGCTCCAATGACCCTAATTCATCATTCCTGCAAAAAAACATCAAAAATACCTTTCTTTAAAGTGCAATATCATCAAAAACAGTATAAAATAGGTATGAAAATTTCAACATATTTTTCTTTGGTCAGTGGCCTATTAGTTCGAGATGAGGGGTAACAGACAATGATGCAAAGAACCATTTAACAACTTTGTTTATAGCTGAATTATAAAATCAACACTCAACTAATGAGATGCCCTTTCACTTTCTTAAGTCACCGGTAGTCTTAAACCTCCTCAAAAGGTCTGGGAAATGGTACTTAGAAAGAACAGATACACAACTAACCATTCCACGGGTACTACACTTACATAATGATAAGCACCACATCATAAACACTAAGCACTGACCAATATCTATAGATATACCTGTTAACACGCACATACACACTACACATTTCATACATCATGTCTTTCACACACTATGTCTTTCATACACTATAACTCTCATGTATTATACATTTCAACACCACATAAGAGATACATTGTATATTTTGACAAGTTCATGCATTACACCACGAATATCATAATACACCTCAGGTATTATACAACGAACACCACACACCACACCCTGTACGACAGATACTACATATCACGTATAGGTGCACTTCACTTCGATGAGTTCAAATACTACATATCACATATAGATGCACTACACTTTGATGAGTTCCTATACTACTCCGTTCACATATTCACTAAACGATAGGGTTTAGGGTTGCCTGACTATAGAGGTGATTTGTTGGTGACCTCTAGTTGATGTTGATAGGTTGACTTCAATATATCAGTAGCCTGGGGGATCAAGGGAATAAAAAGGGGTCTAGTCTTAACCTATCCCCAAATTGAAATCTAATATCCCATCTTGAGACTTTCGTATGATCATCATTTAACTTTTCTTTTATAATCTGCAAATGTTTACCTAACCCCTTTATATCATGCAAGTGTAATATTTTTTGTAGCACCGCTAGACTTAATCAGGTACATTAAGTTGTTTCATTTTTATTTCTACACTGCATAGTTCTTTCTTTACAGCATAGTCTTTCCTTTTCTATATATTTACTTTACTTTCATAGTTTTCCTTTAGTCCTTTCCTGTTACAGTAGTTTACTATACAGTTGTTCCTTTCTTGTACTGCATCGTACAATAGATTTTCATCTGTATTCATACTTCTAAATATTATTTTCCTAGAATATTCATACAATCCCCTAGGATAGGCCGTTTGAGGCATGGTTTTCTCTTTTCTTTATCCCTCTTCTCAGAATGAGACGACGACGTGGTCGGTTGACAATTCATCTCCGGGTAGCGGTTGAGGTGAAAATAAAAGACGACAAGGGGTACTTCAACCGAGCTTCGATAGATTTAAATAACATACCTATAGGACGTTGAGTTCGTTCGTTTAGTGCGGCGTAAATCCTCACACTATCTTTCAGGACTTTTTTTACAATTTTATATCGTATGATATAATACTAAACTTTTTAGGATTCCGAGGTCGTCGTTCGGTATGACATAAATCCTCACATTTTCTAAATAACTTGCAGGACTGAAATATCACATGCAAACACAATCGTGGAAACACAAGTCTCAAATATCTAAATAACTTGCAGGACTGAAATATCACATAATTTCCCTTTCAAAGGTATAAAGTCAAACCATAGGTTAGTTTGAGATGTTACTGAATATGCTTCAGTATCTTTGACATCTCCTACTTTTCGCTCCTTTGGACTCCAGAAATAACTATTCTTACTTAAACCTATCCAACTTGATTTTCCTATAAACAATCGTGGAAACATAAACGTTGAATTCTTGAAGACGAAACCTCTAATCAATATCGAGAGTTTTCTCAAATGACTCCCGTCATTTGGGATGTAATTAACTATAGGGGCTTAATATTCTGCTTCGTATTCTGAAGGGGAAGAAAGTGGTAGTGATTCATATTCTGCTTCGTTGTTGGTGCATGACTCTGTTAGGTGATAGGAGAATCTCAGCATGCTTTTATTTGGTGTGATGAAGATCAAACCAATTCCTGCTTTGCCTAGTATAACTGTTCGTGATCCTTTATCTTTTCTGGCTAACGAAGCTCCATCAAAGTACATCTCCTAGCATTGCGCACTAGAGAAATCCATTTATAATACATGTTCATCTGGTAATTTGTTGTTAAGAGGGAACCTACTCGGAAGTGGGTGTGCGGCGAGAAAATCTGTTAAAATATGTCCATTGAATAAAATCATTGACCATCTTTCTAGACGTCCAGAGAGTGTTGGTCAGGTCATCAAATATTTCAATGAATTAACTTTTGAAATAAGGGTAATCCTATGAGAAAGCATGTGATGTCTAAGGTTCTGGGCAGCAAAAATCAAAGCTACATAATGCCTCTTGATAGTCAGATACTTTACTTCCATTGGCATTAGACATCGACTTAAGTAGTAGAGTGCGTTTTCTTTACCCTCATCATTGACCTGAGCTAGCAGGGCTCACAGAGAGTAGTCTAAGACCGTAGTATAAAGTATCAATGGTTTTCCTGGGATAGGGGCTGCCAAAACAGGAGGTGTCATTAAGTATTTCTTAACATCCTTGAAGGCCCGTTGACATTTCTCTTCCCAAATAAATTTGGCGTATTCTTTAATTAATGTCGAGAAGGGCTGAGACCTACCTGAGAGATTAGAAATAAAGCATCTCAGATATGTCAACTTCCCATGGAAGGAACGTAGTTGTTTTAAGGTTCTGGGTGTAGGCATTTCCAAGATAGTTTTAATCTTATATGGGTCGATCTCGATTCCCCGATCACGAACAACGAATCCTATAAATTTCTCAAAAGTAACGCCGAAGGCGTACTTTAAGGGATTCATCTTGAGATTATATTGTCATAATCGTTCAAACACGACCCTCAAATCGTACAAATGGTCTATCTTCTGTTTACTCTTGATGACCATATCATCCACATAACATTCCACTTGGTTGTGAATGAGACCATAAAAAATCTTTATCATGGCTTGTTACCATGTTATTCCGACATTTTTCAACCCGGATGGCATCATTGTGTAGCAAAAGATATTGATCGACGTCCTGAAAGCTTTAAATGTTGCATCTTGTGGAGACATCTTGATTTGATTGTATCCTGACGATCCATCCATGAAGGAGAAAATCTCGTGTGTCGAAGCGATGTTCACCATCAACTCTAGTATCGGTAACGAAAATTCATCTTTTGGACATGCTTTATTTAAATCCCTGAAGTTGACATAAACATGGATTTGTCCATTTTTCTTTTTAACTGGCACAATATTGGCTAACCATGTGAGGTATTGCTCCTCCCGCACAAATTTAGCATCTATTAACTTCTTCACCTCAGTAATGACTTACTACTCTATTTTGAGGCGCATTCTTCTTGGAGCTTGTTTTACTGCGGTCATATTTTTGTCCACCCTGAATCTATGAATTGCGACTTTAGCTGATAGTCCTGGCATTTTATCATAACTCCATGCGATGCAATCTTTGAATCTTATTACCAGGTTGACCAATGCTGAAGATTCTCCATTGCTGAGTAGAGAGCTTATAAATGTAGGTCGGGGTTGCTCTTCCGTCCCAAGGTTGATTTCCTTCAATTCATCAACTGTTGATTTAATTTCTTCTTCAAATTCTGGCAGAGCATCTTCCAATTAACTGATCTTGAGAGTTATCCTTTATACTGAGGCAATCCTCTTCTGATTCATTAGTAATAACCATGCAAAATCCCGAATCATCCACTGGTTTGACTGTACCAAATCCGAGGTCTTCTTTCGATTGGGAGTTTGACTTTTAACATTCCACAATTTGTTTGAAAAGTTGTAATTTATCTTTCAGCATTTTTTTTGGCAAATGTTCTTGTTGAATTAACTTTTGTACACAAGGTAAAAAATAACCAAAAAGTAATTTCATTAATTCATTAGAAATCTCATCCAAATTTACATGATTTTCAACATTAGTAAAAGTAGAAGCATGATAAAACTTGATTGGCTTTGAACCAGCGCTACAGACTTCCTTGACCTCTAAATTCTCGACCTTTTGAGGGTGAATCGGAACAAGGGCCATGGCATTCACATAGCGGTTTATCTGATCATACATTGTCTCATATTCACTTTTCTCCACATCTTTCAAGAATATCTCATATTGTGGCTTCTTTTATTTTATCGTCATCATTTCTTCCTCAAAACTGTCTTCTTCATCAATGTTGATGATCGACCTAGTCCGTTCAACAATCAAGTTTGCTCTTCCACATACACATCCCCAGCCTTGATCTCGTGTATATAGGCTCAAAGAAACCCTATCACCTCATTGTGAAGAGATGATAGTAAATTGTTGAAGCAGAGTTGAATGGTCTCTTCTTTGTGACTCCTCTGAATCTTTCACTTCATTTGTCACTACTTCACGAGAGATATTAGTTTTCTATGGAGGAGCATAATAGGCGGCATCTTCATGAATGCCAACTTCAAGAATTGAAGATGGTTGTAAATCTCACTTGATGCAATGTTCTTATCCTTCCTTGTAATACTTAATGCATTGATGTAAGGAAGACGGAACCATATCATGTTCGTGAATCTATAGTCGACCAAGTAGAGCATTAAAAGAGGTCTCGCGTCGATGATATGGAATTTAGCCGTTGTAACTAATTCTCCAACTTTCATACATAATGTAATTGATCCAAGGGCTCTCTCTCCCTTTTGGTTGAATCCTCTTAATATCAGCTTATCGGTCGTAAGCTCCTGAGCTTCACTGTCTAAATAAGTCAGTGTCTGTAGACTCATCAAGTTGAGCAATGATCCAGGGTCTACCAAAACTCTCGATAATACGAATCTGCCGATGTTAACAGAGATATAGAGCAGTCGGTGTGGTCGACGGTACCAAGCAACAAGTCTTTATCTATGAAAGTTATCCTAGGCCATTCTTTTAATGAGCAAACTTCATCTGATGATGCACTGGCCAACTGAGCTAAGCAGATCTCTAGATCAAGCAAAGTTGTAATCAGAGACTCTCTCATTTTCTTTGATAGGATCAGAGCGTCGTAGATGCTTAGTTTGGCCGGAAACTTCCTAAGATGAGCACATTATAATCCACTTTATATGACCCTCCAATATTTACTTGGTTATGTAGTTCTTCTATTGATGGAGGTGTAGACAGCTCTTCTCGGGTTACTATTTACTTTCTTTTATCCACTAAAGCTGACTTAGAGGGTAATATTTTTCCGCTCCTTAGATTTATCTTTGTGATTTCTTCTTCTTGAGATGTTGTAGGAAACATTTCTAGTGTCTCTTCCTCTTCATTGGAGAGATCCAAGGTGATAGCGAGTGGTGCACTACGGAACTCGAGGATTGGTTCCTCACTCCCGACGCTGTCATAACTAGTGTCATTGATGTCTTCTTAGTCCTAGTTAACGGGTTCATCAAACTTAAGTACGATTTGAGGATTGGTTTGGGAATCAAGATCAGCGCTAGATTGACCAAAATCAGTCATGTTATCACAAAAAATAGTTAAAACTTAACCAAAATCATAATTATTATATTCATAATACCCCGGAGGGGCAAAAAGATAATCATACATGGTCAACGGTTTGAGGAATTTCTTCCCCAAATCGGAGACAACCAATCTAGCAGAGGCAGCCCCTATCTTACCCCCCACAATATCATTTTTTGCGGCATCGTTCTTTTCTTTCTTCGCAGGTTGCAAAAATTTCTCTGGTGAAACTTCTATCTCTGGTTAAACATGTTGTAGAATCTGAATGGTTGCCTGAACTGAAGCAGTCTGAATCTGATCCAAGATCTTTTTGACGACTTGCTCCAAACTGTAGTTTGTTCATCTCTTTCTGAGTACGGACCTATCGGAGTGATAAGCTCAGCCTAAATCATATTTACAGAAGCTCTTTCAGGTTCTTTTAAATATTCTTTCGAGATTGTTATATTCCCTTCTTTAAGGTTCTTCTCGAGCCAATCCTTAAAAATGAAGCAGTCCTCTATAGTGTGTCTAAGCATCCTGTGATATGGGCAATAATTAGGTTGATCCTTCTTGTCAGCCTCTTCCGGTTTCTACGGATCTAGTAATCTAAACTTGGGCTTCTTCATCAGACTTCTGAACATCTTGGGTACTGCCTCGTCTTTGAAGGAATACACCACTTTCTATCGTTCTGCTAAGGACGGATGATACACCAAAAATATATGCATTTTTAGACCCATATTTTATACTCATTTTTTGTAATATTGCACTTTAATGGAAGGTATTTTTATGTTTTCTTGCAGGTTGTTGAATTTTAGGACTTGAGCAAAAAGGAAGCAAAAAGTATGAAATTTGGAGCAAAAATGAAGAAGTTGAAAATTTATTTAGCGTCGACGGTGTCAGAAGCAGCGTTGATGAAGTTGTTTGATAGAGAGTAGCAAATTAAATTGCAGAACACTGGCGCCAACGGTGCCAGAATGGGCTCCAACGGCGTCAATGTCGGTTCAGCTTCTGTTTCTAGAAGATTCGATGAATTTGGACACTTTTTGAAGAGTTTTTTGGAGGCACCTATTGGAGAACTGACTCTAGGCTTTATTTGGGGCCAAAATTGATCAAAAAAGTGACTCTTCCTGACATCTCCTCGCCCTAATTCAACCTTCCATGCATCACACATTCTTCCATTTTTCATTCCACAACCATTTAGAGTCCATTGTTCTTATAATTTAGAGTTTTCTGGTGAGATTAAGTGCAAACTCTTCTCTAAGAGTGTTGGAGAAAGGAGAAAAGTGAGAGATTTCTTCTTCCTAAATTTTCTAAAAGAGGCTACAAGGGATTTTCTTTGAGAAAGAGTTTCTAGATAAGTGTTGTTTGAACTTTCTTTTATATAGGAAATTTGTGTTTTGTTGTATCTTTCTCATGAAGTTGGAGTAATTTACTTTATCTTTCTCTCTACTCTGAGATATGGTGAAATGAAGAGATAATATGGATGTGTCAATATTAAAATATAAAATAAAGTTTGATGATTTTTCAACTCCGAACTTCAATTACTTTTCGATCTGGCCAATTGAATTATTAAAATATGTTGTGAAACATATGATCCGGAAAATTGAGTATGAGTTCTACAACAGAGTTAGAATCACATTTGATTCCATGAAGAAGAATTCTATTCATGGAATTAAGTGCAAATAAATAGGAAAATATACTTTGTTGGGTGTGGAATTGGAGAATCTTTAGGGTGACAGACTAAAATCCCCAATTCGGTCTTAGTGTTTATAAATTAAAGCGAGAGTTAGCCTTTAGGTGAAGGGAAGTGGGAGCTAGTGTCCTCCTAGCCTAGCCACGGATTTAGGGACTAAACCAGGGATTAGCCAATGATTTTCTATAACACTGTATCATGGTAGAAAATTAAAATTGCTCCTATTTGGCACAATACATATTTGAACCATTTATCTCATCTCATTTTATCCAAAATCTCATTGTAGTGGGAAAGATGTTTTTTCACATAAGAAATCTTCATAACATAAACATAGTTTAATAGTTTAGTAGTTATTGTTTAAACTTTGTATTTCAGTTTTGTTATTAGTTAAATAATTTAGTTCTGATAATATATCAACGTTCAAAATTAGTGACAGTAATTTCATTTTGGCTTTCTGTGAATTTCCTAGTAAATTTATCATTTCAAATTTAAACTTTCCTCGTGGGATCGATATTTGGGACTTAAATAGAAAGTCCTTTATTACTTGATAACGATATGTATACTTGCGTAGAATCTCAACATTAATAACTTAAATTTCTAATTCATAAAAATTGCGTCAAGCTTTTGACGTCGTTGTATAGAGGAGTCAACTATATAATTTTTACACAACTATATTTTACCGGGATCAAGTTTTTGGCGCTGTTGCCGGGGAGTCAAGAATATAATTTTTACACAATTGTATTTCACCGGGATCAAATTTCTGGCACCGTTGCCAAGAAGGTAACGGTAAATTAAATAGATTTGGTAAATTAGGAAATTTAGAGATAATTACACAAAATAAAAAAAATCAAAAATCAAAAAATCCAAAAAGAAAATATATTTTTATTTAAGAGTTATTTTTAAAAAAAATTTCTTTACTTATTATATTTGTTTATGCAAAATATTGGATCTAAAGATTTAGTACCTTACAATTTAGAATTATAGTTTACTATTAGAAAATTTGAAAACAATAAAAAGAAATTAAAAGCTTAAACAAAATGGCAAATAACTTGAATAATCAAATAAACAAAAATCGACAAAGACCTTTAAAAGATTATGTTAATCCGACAGCAGATGAACTTCACTTGACTATTCAAAATCATGATATTGCTGCTAATTTATTTGAGCTTAAACCTGCTATTATCCAAATGGTACAAAATAATCAGTTTGGAAGAACACCTACTGAAGATCTAAACTTACATCTTGCTAGTTTTCTTGAAATCTGTGTTACTTTTAAATATGAGTGTCTAATGATGTTGTTAGGCTTAGACTTTTTTTCTTTTTCATTAAGGGATAAAGCTAAGGCTTGATTAAATTCATTAGCACCTGGATCTATCAGAACTTAGGGAGAACTATCACAAAAATTCTTAGCTAAATATTTTCCACCCTCGAAAACTACTAAGTTTAGAAATGATATTACATCTTCTTGTCAGTTTGAAGGGGAATTGATATATGAGGCTTGGGAAAGATTTAAAGATCTTCTTAGAAAATGTCCACACCATGCTCTACCAGATTGGTTAATAATTCAAACATTTTATAATGGATTAGTAGGATCACTTAGATCTATTATAGATACTACTGCGAGTGGATCACTAATGTCAAAATCTTTTGATGAAGCATATTCTTTAATTGAAGCAATGACTACTAATAATTTTCAATGGCCCTTTGAAAAGGTTAATCCTAAGAGAGTAGCTAGTATTCATGATTCTGATACAATGTCTATTTTATCATCTTAAATTGCTGTTATTTCAAAAAAGATTGATCAAATAGGAGTGAACTATTCTCAATACCCCCAGTATTAGAAGAAAATTCACTAGGATAGATCATTAATACTCAATCATCTTATGAAACTTTAAATGTTATAAATAATCCAAATAACAATCCCTATTCTAACTTTTATAATCCTGGATGGAAAAATCACCCTAATTTTAGTTAGAATAATTATAAAAATTCGGTGAATCCCTCCAGAAATTTGAACAACCAAGAAGTTAACGATGGAAGGAGGTGTTTTTAAAGTCCTAAAAATTTCTTGGACGACCAGAAACTTCCTATTTTCAAATTTTATGGCCTCTAATTCCAGAAATACTTCCAGGTATAGAGTTTTCAATAGAAGAAATTTTATCAGTTTTGACGCGCAAAGATTATAGGACAAAGTTATTACAAAGAAGAGGCTTATCAAAGAGAGAGGCTTTGTCAATCACAGATTGATTAATTCAAGTTCTCCAATTGATTAAATCATTGTACAAAGATGATGAGCAGTTATGTGCTACACTACTATTGTAGTTCTTGTACCAGTAGTGAAGGAATTCTATGCCAACTTACATGGAATTGCCCAAAGAGTTGTCTTGATACGAGGTAAGGCTGTTCCATTTACTCATGGGCGAATCAATGAGTTGTATATGATAGAAAGCATTCCAATTTGTCATTATAAAAATTGTATCCCTACCAGAGATTTGATGCAAGATGTCTGTAATTTTTTGACTGATGAAAATGATATTTGAGAAATGCGAGATGAAGGATATATTAGTTTCTCTGCTTCATTGCTTAATCCAATATCGAAGTAGTGGCATTTCTTCATTTCTGCAAAATTACTCCCTACCATGAAGATTAGTAGAGTCACCAAAGAAAGTGTTATTTTGAATTATGCATTCAAATGGAAACACCCATTGATGTAGGATCTATCATATTTAAATCTGTTATGGGTATTATTATGAATGGGCCTATTTATGGACTTGGGCATTCTTCCACAATTTTCCTATTTTGCAGTCAATCTCAAGTTCCAAATGAAAGTTGGGAAAAAGTTTTATTACCTTGGGAGCCCCATGATTCCTATTCATGATAATTATGTTGAGAATGAGAATGAAGCATTAGATACAATCTTAGATCACTCATCACATGCTTCAACTCTATTGATGCCACCAATAGTTGGAAGTTCAATTGTTGTAGAAAAGAAATTGAAGAAAATTTAAAAAGAACTTCAAAGTATTATGAATGCAATAGGAGATCTTAAGTACCTTTTTTATCACCTATATTGGAGGATGAAAGAGAATTTTGATCATACTGAAACATTTGAATCAATATTAGTGCGGATGTTTAAAGAAAAAGTATAGATCGAAGAAAATTCGACTGATTAATTCTCGTACCGACCCTTTTACAATTTGTACGTTCATTACCAGTCTATGGGAGATATTAGAGGAGGAGAAAACACTGAAGATGAGGTAAAATAATTGAAGAATTTGGACTCTCTCTACTAGTTTAAAATACTTATGTACTTAATGTGATTGTGTGGATTTGATTTAGTTTGCTTTGCTTTAGAATTTTGAAGTTTGATTGTGTGTATAGTTTCGTGTCAGTGTTTAGTGTTGTGGCTTGATTTCGATACTGATTTATAATTTAGTTTGCTTAATGTGTGTAAAAGTGTGATTAGAAAAATGTGTTTGTAAAAGTGTATTTTCATATATAAAAGTTAGTTTGTTGTTGTTTGTGAAAATGATTATTTATGAAAATGTTTGTTTGTGAATTATTGTTAGATAAAAAAATTGCGCTTAAAAAAATTAAAATACTAAAAAGTCTTTGGAGAAAATTGAAAAAAAATTGAAAAATGGAATTTTTGGCCTGCAGCGCTGACGGCGCCGACATGGGCGTCGACGATGCCCTCAACCCGAGAATAGCCTTTAACCCTTTAAAATTTGTGATTTTCACCGTAAACTGTCATTTTTACCCTTTGAGTCACCTGCAACCTCCTATTTTTGCAACCTAGGGCTTGCACTTGGTTAGATTTGAGGTGATTTTAAGGCAAAGGAACTTTGGGTTTCATCTTCTCTAGGTAAGAGCTACATTTTGAACTAAGAAATTTTGATTTTCATCAAGGATTTATTTCACATTGTCGAGATCCAAAAATTTTGAAACTTTTTGAGAGATTTTGAGAAAGTCATTTGATGAAGAACTCTCACTTAGTAGATTTAAGTATAAAGCGTTTTACTTTGTGACTTTCAGATTTTTTTTGGAATTTATTCAAATTTTTTTGAATTTTCTATAGATTTCCCATGGCACCAAGAACAAGCAAGGGAAAAAAGAAATGTAGATTATGATGAACAAAAATTTGCTAGCTTTAGGGCTAGTGCTCGATTCAATAGTCTACTTGAGCATAATAAAGTAAGTTCGAATCGTGGTTTTAAAAATTTGGGTGGAGAAGTCGAGCGATTAATCAATGCTCGGTAGTGGGAAAATTTCTATTATTTTACTGCCAATGCTATTATTGGTGTAGTGATGTAATTCTATTCCAACTTTACTGAAGCTTCTGACGGCTTTGTTTTTGTTCGGGGGAGAAAGGTGGAGGCCTTAATGAGTTTTATCAGTTGGAAGATGTTTACAACTGCCAATATAAATCATTTTCTACTATGAATGAGGCCTTATATGAGGTTATTTCTTTTCTTACTAATGGAAGAGGGACTTGGGAAGTTAAAAATGGTGTTAAGATAAACTTTCCTCTTTTTATGCTTAATGTAGTATCTAAGGCCTTGCACGACTTTATTTCTGGAAGAATGATTCCAATAAATCATCATAGTGAGGTGACCAAGGATAGAGCCATCTTGAACTTCTGTATTCAGCAGGCGATGAGGATAAATGTAGGCTCTATTATATATATGAACACTATATCTATTGCTTTGGGAGAGACCACTAGTGGTTTGGCACACCCTGCACTTATTTTTACACTTTGTGAACAGGCAGGAGTTGATTTTAGACCAGTGGAAGAGAGGATTGAGCCTTTAAAACCTATTGGGCCTGCCAATATAAAAACATATGAATCTCATTTTGATTGGAAATCTGGAAGTAAGATCAGAGATATTCCTTCTACTTCGAGGACCCCTACTTCTAGTGAACCTAGTAACCGAGAACTTTTAGACTAGATGATGATCCAGCAGGGAGATATCTTAAGAATGGATCATAGATTGCAAAACACGGATGTCAAAAATGCTCACACTAATGATTTGATACGGCAAAAGTTCAAATATGATGCTGCTTATGATGATGCGTTGGTGAGATACATGAAGGGTGATCATTCAGTTCAGTTTCCTACTCACCCTGTTTTTACTTCATATCAGCGACAGAATTTGGATGTAGAAGAAGAAGATGATGATGATGAAGATTGGTGATTTTTTTTAGTTCATGTTTGATTGTACTTTGTTATTGTGTTGTTTGTTTTTATTATATTGTTGAGACTGTTTGTTAGATTGTGAGACTCTGTTTTGTTATTATGTTGAGTTGTGAACTGTAGTTTGTAAAATTGTTTTCATTTCTGGAATTCAGTTTAATTCTGTTGTTAGTTTTTGTATTTTATTAAATGTATTGAAATTAACTCTTTCTCAGCAGATTTTATATATATTATGTGCAATTTAATGTTTTAAGTCTTGTAGCTCTTTATATTAGCACTTGCAGTATTTCAGAATTAAAGTTTCAAAATTAGAACCTTCCTTTATGTCTTTAATGTTTTCTTTCACCCTTTATTTTTTAGTTCTTCATGCTAAATCTTTTAAAAATTTAAGTTTGGGGGGGAAAGAAAAATTCCTTTTTTAAAAGAAAGAAACTTAATTTTATTTGTCCTCACTTAGCTATATTTTCAAAAATTTTAAATTTAACATGACCTTTCGTATTAGGGGTTAACTTTAGATAACTATATTTATGTTTCTAAATATATAGTAAACTTAAGTAAAAAATTTCTAAATAATAAAGGTTAATTTTAAAGATTAAGATATTTGGTATGATAGAATAAGACTATGGTTTCTATTTTAAGAGGTTAATTTTGAGATTTAAGATATTTGGTAAAAAGAAAAAGACTATGTTTTTCTATTTTAAGTAAAGAAAATTGTATTTTTGAAATATTAAAAATCTTAAAGGTTCATGTAAGAATAAAAGAATGAAACTTTATAAAATTGTTAAGCTAATAAAAATTTATTAAGTGAAGAAATGTACAAGTTTTTTACTTTAAGAAGAGGAAAGTGAAGTTCAAAATCATTAAAGGCTATCAAGATATAGTAATCCTCACACATATAAAAAAAAAAGAAAAGAAATGAAAAGAAAAGAAAAGATGTGGGGGAAAGCATGAGGAGATGCCTAATTAAAAATTGGCTTCACTTGAATCAATTTAAAAAAGAAGGCTTGCTACATTTTCTAAACTTTTATTTGAAGATTGTTTATTTAATAGTAAAGTTTTATAAAGTTCTTTTTCATATGAATGCTTTAAGTGACTTTAATATGACAATATGCAATTTTTTTTCTTGAAAAGAATAGAGAATCAGAAATCTTAGACGTGATTGCTAAATATTCTTATACCATTAGTATTAACTGGAGTTGTTTTGAATTTTTCTTAAGTTATTCTATTGTATTTAGTGGACTAAGATATGAAAATCTAGAAGTTAAATTCTTTACCATAAGTCATATTTTTATATAGTAGAGGAGTTACTTAAGGACAAGTAACATGAAAGTTTGGGGGATTTTAATACTCCAAAAATATATGCATTTTTAGACCCATATTTTATACTCATTTTTTGTGATATTGTACTTTAAAAGGTATTTTGATGTTTTCTTGCAGGTTATTGATTTTTAGGGCTTAAAGCAAAAAGGAAGCAAGTATGTTTATTTTTTCTTGTTGATTTTTAGGATTTGAAGCAAAAAAGATGAAATTTGGAGCAAAAATGAAGAAGTTGAAAATTTGTTCAATGCCGATGGCGCAGTTTGACAGAGAGCAAAAAATTAAATTGCAAAACACTGGCACCGACGATGCTAATATCGATTCAGCCCCTGTTTCTAGAAGATTAGACAAATTTGGATGCTTTTTGAATAGTTTTTAGAGGCACCTATTGGAGAACCGACTCTAGGCTTTATTTGGGGCAAAATTAATCAGAAAAGTGACTCTTTCTGACATCTCGTCGCCCCAATTCAATCTTCTACGCATCACACATTCTTCCATTTTTCATTCCACAACCATTTAGAGTCCATTGTTCTTATAATTTAGAATTTTCTGGTGAGATTAAGTGCAAACTCTTCTCTAAGAGTGCTGGAGAAGGAGAACAGTAAGAGATTTCTTCTTCCTACATTTTCTACAAGAGGCTACAAGGGATTTGCTTTGAGAAAGAGTTTCAAATAAGTGTTGTTTGTTTATTACTGTTGTATGAACTTTCTTTTATATATGAAATTTATGTTTTGTTGTATCTTTCTCATGAAGTCATTGTATGAACTTTCTTTTATATATGAAATTTGTGTTTTGTTGTATCTTTCTCATGAAGTTTGCAGTTTTCTTTATCTTTCTTTCTACTCTGAGATATGGTGAAATGAAGAGATAATATGGATGTGCCAATAAAACTTTCTTTTATATATAAAATTTGTGTTTTGTTGTATCTTTCTCATGAAGTCTGAGTAGTTCACTTTATCTTTCTCCCTACTCTAAGATATGGTGAAATGAATAGATAATATGAATGTGCCAATATTAAAATATAAAATAAATTTTGATGATTTTTCAATTCAGAACTTAATTTACTTTTCGATCTATCCAATTGAATTGCTAAAATATGTTGTGAAACATATAATCCGGGAAATGGAGTATGAGTTCTATAACAAAGTGAGGATCACATTTAATTCCATGAAGGAGAATTTCATTCATGGAACTAAGTGCAAATAAATAGGGAAATATACTTTGTTGGGTGTAAAATTGGAGAATCTTTAGGGTGACAGACTAAAATCCCCAATTTGGTCCTAGTGTCTAAAAACTAAAGCTAGAGTTAGCCTTCAGGTGAAGGAAAGTGAGAGCTCTAGAGTGGGAGCCAGTGTCCTCCTAGCCTAGCCACGAATTTAGGGACTAAACCTGAGATTAGCCAATGATTTTCTATAACACTGTATCAGGGTAGAAAATTAAAATTGCTCCTATTTGGCACAATACATATTTGAACCATTTATCTCATCTCATTTTATCAAAACCTCATTGTAGTGGGAAAGATTATTTTTTCACATAAGAAATCTTCATCACAAAAATATAGTTTAATAGTTCAGTAGTTACTGTTTAAACATTATATTTCAAGTTTGTTATTAGTTAAATAATTTAGTTCTGATAATATCTCATCATTTAAAATTAGTGACAGTAATTTCATTTTGAATTTCTGTGAATTTCCTAGTAAATTTATCATTTCAAATTTAAACCTTCCCCGTGGGATCGATATTTAGGGCTTAAATAGAAAGTCTTTTATAACTTGATAATGATACGTATACTTGCATAGAATCCCAACATTAATTGCTTAAATTTCTAATTCATAAAATATTGCATCAAGCTTTTGGAGTCATTGTATAGCGGAGTCAACTATATAATTTTTACACAACTATATTTCACCGGGATCAACGGACCCTTCCTATTATCTGTTCGGTGTGATCCTCCCTGATGCGGTTGCTGGCTAGACTAGCCATACTATTGTGTCTATTATTGATGGCTATGCTATGATGATGACTGTGAATCTTGACAAAAATTTTCTGCACAGATCTTCATTGGTTGATTTCCCTTATTAACCGTTGCCACTATCCCAGACTTCTTTTTGAATATTTTGGTTGTTCTGAACTTCTCGACCTTCTCATGAGAATCCATATGCTTGACTTCTTCTTGCAGATTGTTAGCCTTGTTGAGTAGCTTCTTGAAGGATTTAATGGTGAGTCCCTTGAGCATGAAATCTACTAGCCCATGAATGCTCTTGAGTAAGATCTCAATCGCATGATGTTCCTATAGCTGAGGTTCACATTTCATGCTAAGGTTTCTCCACCTCAAGATGTAATCCACTAAAGTCTCGTTGGGCTTTTACCTCTCTACTACAAGATCTCCAATAGAATCATGATGTTGTGCTCTAGCAAATCTCTTCACGAATAACTATTCTAACTCAAAAAATGTCCTTACTGATCTGTTGGGCAACTGGGCATATGATCCCTCTTGATACTTCTATTATGCAAAGTATAACAATAATTCAGATTATATTTCACTTATATTTCCTTATTTTACAACAAAACCAAAAACATAATCCTAAAGAAGAATAAGAATTTCACTTTTAATTTATATATATATATATATATATATATATATTGGGATACTACGCAAGTATACGTATCGTTATCAAGTAATATAGGACTTTTTGATTAAGGCCTGAATATCGAACCCACAGAAAATTTATATAATATGCATTTTTATAAAACTTTCTATTTTTAAAAAGACAATTACTTAAACTTAATATATTTTGCAGTAATAAAAATTCAAATATTTTTGGTATTTTTGATAATTTGACAAAATAGTAACAACTTAAAAAGATAACTAGAGTTTTGTAGATGAAAAACACTTAATAAGAAAAATATATTTCTTCTTTTCATGAATCATTAATAAGTATAGGAATTTTATTATGGAAGTATGCAAATTGTGTTGTGCCAAATAGGAGCAATAATATTCTTTACCCTTACTATAGATGCTATAAACAACATTGGCTAATTTAGTTTGAATAGTTTTGAAGACCGGCTAGGCAGGGAAGATACTAGCTCTCACTCTAGAGTTCCATCAATTCCTTACACCTGGGGGCTAACATTCTTGTAACAGAACCTAAAACAATAAACCAAGTTGGGAGCTTTAACCTGTTACTTTAAAGTCCTCTAACTCTACACCCTTCAATGAATATTTCCCTATTTATTTTCACTCAATCATATGAACTACATTCTCATTCATACAACCTCATGTGATTCTTTCCAATTGTTGACTGAGACAAAACCCGCCCAGTTCTTACATGTTCTCGCAACAAATTTTAACATTTGGATTGGCCAAATCAAGAAGTAAATGAAGTGCATGGATTTAAATCATCACAACTTCTTCCAACATTAA
>JXCR01147110.1:73045-138045 GCA_002079205.1 Phalaenopsis hybrid cultivar
TTTTTCTTTTCAAATCAAATTCACTTGTAGCACATTTGAGAACAAATAAAATTCCAATTTTTTTTTAAATATTTTTCATCCCCCCAAACTTAATTTTTTAACAGATTAAACAGTTTAGCATCAGATATATATAAGCAGGAATGAAAATTTAAAAATAACATGCTAACAGGAATTTTAAACCATAATGTTACAAGTATAAAACTAAAAATAGGAGTAAAATTAATTTTTGATCAAATTTTCTATATTTTCATTTCAAGTTAACTTGTAGAGATTCAATAGACTTCTAAACAGTGGGTATAAACATAAAAGCAAACATATACACTACTGACATCATAGTCCCATCATAATCTTAACATAAAGTCAAACTTGCAAACATAATAAAAGAAAAATAAAGGGTAGCAGTTTCTGAATTTCAAGTTTAAGATCTAAGCTAGCAAGAATTTTCTACTTTATAACAAATATGAAATAAAGTTAAGTTCTAAACTAACTAAACACAGTACTAAACACAAAACAATAGTTACTACCCTGAAATTTAAAATAAAATACTAACTACCGTAAATGTCGTAATAATAATAATAAAACATAAATGTCTAAAACATAACTTAGTCCAAAACAACAATAGATGCAAATGTAGCAAGCCCAGACCACATAGTTCATATTATACTACAATCATAAAATAAATTTCTCAGCTCTACTCTTCATCCTCTGAATCACCGCTATACCATTTTTCTGTAGGCTTATAATCAGGATATCGAGTATATGAAGGAAATTACACTCCTGGTTCACCTCTAATCAGGTTCTCCAAGGATGAGTGGAATTTCTCTTCATAATCACTCTTCCTTCTATTATAACTATTAGTATGATCTACAAAACGCTCTAAATTTTGTACCTTATCAACGGTAAAATTGATATTATCCATTATCTTCTGCAATAACTCATCCTGAGTTTTAGTAGACTCACCTCTAGATGTAGATGCATGTGAAGTAGTGGTCTAGATGAACATGCAACAGAGGTAGATGCAACTGACGTTTCCATTCCATAGCTCCTGAAAAATCCTCCTCTCCAGCCAAAAATTGAATGCTCATAATAAGTCTTCACATTCACCTTCATGATGGCTTTAGAGGTAACAGAACTTCTTCCCAACTATCATACTTAACCTCAGCCTACTTGCACAATGAAAAGATCAAGGAAGAAAATCCCATACCTGAAGTTGTAATAGTTGTAGCAGAACTAATGATAGTCTGACAGATCAAAGCTCCAATGTTGATGAGCTTTCCCTCTTGAATACAATAGTTCAACGTCGCTCCTTCTCTGGTCACTTCACTGAGATAATTGGTCGGAAGCAGACGAGCAGAAATGAAATAGTGTTAGGCCTTTGAAGGTGCACATAACTTTGACGTTGGGAAATTTACTCTCCTCTCATTGGTAATCTTTCAAAGTCCTCTCCCAATAGTCAAGTATGAAATAATCTCATCTAGCTCCTCTTTAGTAAAACTATAATTTGCATAAAAACATAAAGTATTCGGTGGTAAATGGTAAAATAAGTTGATTACCTCTTGTGAAAAAGGTACCAACTTTCCTTGAACCATAACTCAATTGTCCTCAGCTTCAGGGAGATTTGCATAGAACTCCCTCACAACAGAAATTACTACGACAGCAGATAAACGACAGAACTGTTCCCACTGTCGACGAACAATTAAATCTTCCATGTCTCCACCCAAATTTTTAAAACATCGCTCGTGGAATCAATTTTCGTGACTGTAGAGCGTCACTGTATCTATCTTGAGCTTTCAAACTCACAAATTTGCTCGAATCAAATGGACTTTTTCCTCTATTCCTCTTCATTCTTGGTGTCATTCTACAAATTTTATAAATTCCAAAAATAACTTCAAAAATCAAGCCTAAATTACTAAACTAAACTTCCAAAAGCACTAACTAAACTTGACAAGCAATTTCCATAGATTTTTCCTCATTTTTTACCATGAATAGTGAATTTTCGAATTCTTCTAAATGTACTCAAAATGCATGGTGAAAATCTAAAATTTTTGCATAGAAGTAAAGCTCTTACCTCAAGGAATCCTAATCTAGCAAATTTTTCTTGATTCCACCAAGAAATCTCCACTTAATGGTGTGTCCTAGCCCTTAAAATTGTGATTTTGAGAGGTAGAAGACGACAGGAGGAGTTAAAAATGGCATTTTCAGACCAAAATTTTACTTTTAGCCGTTCGCGAACTGGTTGTTGTGAACCGGCGCTTAAGCGCGGGTAAGTGGCGCTTAGGCGCCTGCCTCTCGGGTTAGCTTGCGCTTAAGCGTGATATGTGGCGCTTAGGCGCTAGTGCATTATTTTCAAAATCTTTAAATTTAAGTAAAATGTACTATTCGCCTAAGTAAACCACCCCTAAATGGTCTCATAGTACTTAAATGACTATTTTCAACTTCCTATAACTCCTCTCTCTCTCTCTAAATTCTCCTTAATAACTATTTCAATTTGAGGCTAAAACAACACAAAATTTTCACAAAAATAAACTTATATTAATTCACAAATAAGTACAAATATTATTGACACTTATTTCTCACTCCAAATAGTCTTGGATCAGAAAAATTTTCCTAATTACAAAACACTTAACACACATTCACAAATAAAAACATAAGTAACCTAAACACTTACACATGTCTTAAACTCTAAAAACACTTAAAGACAATAACTTTAATCAAACAAAAACAAACATAGAACTTAATTCCATTCTTCATTAGAAGGAACAAATTCAGGTCTTTCATTAGTCTCTTCTAGGGCAATTAGAATATAAAATTGATAAAACGAACGGTGGTGGCGTGCTCTGATGCAATCTTCTTCAATCCACTTTTACTTAAGAAACATCTCTTTATCTGCTTCCTCTATATAACTGGTGTGGCTAAATCACATTTTCAATTGTCATCCAATATGTTCAAGATATGCATGAATCTCCAATACCTTAGTCTCCAGTACATACACGGTATTTCATTTTTGTTGATTTTCTCTGATATCCATTCAATACTAACGGCTAAGAAACCGTTATATATCTCTTGTGCACTTTTACTAATGAATTTCTTCCTCACAGTATCTTACTTCTTCTTCAAATCCATCTCCCATGAAGACATCATCTTAAAATCTCTCTCTCTCTTAGACTTTAGGGCTAGAAATGATCTGGGGTGAAATTCCTTCACTAAACCCTTCTTTATAGGCCTAAATCTCTTCCAATAACTCCTAGACAACTTTAGAAACTACCAAGACACGTTTTTGCTAACTTCTAGGCAGTTTTCCCTTCTAGAATATTAATTTTGCACATGTTTTTAAACTGTTGCTCTTAAGCGCCGGATCTGGCGCTTAAGCGCCAGTGCACATTTTTTCACAATTCAACTTAACATCCAAATTCTCATTTTAACATGTCCAAATCACTAAATAAAGTCTTACAATCAATACTAACACATAATAGTCTAAAAAATACTACCCCAATTTTCTTAATCACACATAAAACAACAATCAAAGCAAAAACACACTGATACTTATGGGTTGCCTCCCATAAAGCGCTCAATTTTACGTCGTCAGCCCAACATAAGTAGTGCTTACTCTTGTTGACCCAACATCATTCCAGCATTTAACTTCTGCTGATTTACCAAAGGAAAATATGTTGAGATTTTTTATACCTATTTTACACTGATTTTGGATGATATTGCTCTTTAAAGGAAGGTATTTTGCATGTTTTTGGTTTCAGGTACAAAAAATAGACTTTTGGAGCAAAAAGATGCAAAAAAAGTGCAATTTAGAGCAAAAACGAGCAAGAAATGAAATTTTGCCCTGTCACCTTTCAATAAGTCTTTCGATGCTTAATCTCTTTTACACTTATTTCATATTTTTTAATAAGATTATACTTTAAAGGAAGGTTGTTTTAATTCCTATTTTGTAGGGTTATCTGTTAGGAACACAACGCAATTGAAATGGGGCGAAATGGAGCTAAAACGGAGCCAAACGGAGCGAAACGGTGGAGATGCGCAGTCTGCTCGCTGACGGCGCCCAAAACGGCGCCAACGGTGAGATTTACCCGAGAAGACCAAAAAATGATAGAAAAGCTCGCTGACGACGCCCTCGAGCCCATCGACGGCACCCGAGACGACTATGGACCGACTTTTGGCGGTTATGGGTTGAAATTCAACGTATTTGGACGCTTTTTGAAAGGACTCTTGTGGCAACTCTTAAAACTTCATCCCTACACTTTAAAAGAAAGAATTTATGTTAGAAAAAATGGGTTTTTAATGAGAGAAATGTTAGGAAAAGTCTGGAGAAATTTTAGGGTTTTTAGAATAGGAGTAGAAATGTAGATTTCTACTATTTTGGAGATATTTGAGAGGAAATTTTGAGAGAATTTGTAAGGAGATGTTCTAACATTGCATGGATCGGCGAGAGACTTTGTGGGAGAGATATTCATCTTTCTTTCAAAGGTAAAAAGCTGAGTATTGTGTTCTTCATTATCTTTTGATTTTTGTAAACACTTATCTAGTGTATTTGCTTTGGTTCAATGAAGTTTCCGTTGTGTTTTCTTCGTGCTTTGTGATGGGCTTCTCTTACTCTTTCTTCTTGTTTGGAAATAATGACATGAGAAGATTATGCCATTGTTTTCATTTTACTTTTCTTTTGTAATGAGTAGAATTCATGTTTTGCGATTTTGTGATGCTTGTTAGAAGCGGATTTAATTATCAATGTGATGGTTTTTACTTCCACTTATTTTGATGCATGTTAGAAGCGGATTTAATTGTAAATGTGATGGTTTTTACTTCCACTTATTTTTGTTTTCATTTTACTTTTCTTTTGTAATGAGTAGAATTCATGTTTAGGATTTTGTGATGCTTATTGTTTTCATTTTACTTTTCTTTTTTAATGAGTAGAATTCATGTTTAGGATTTTGTGATGCATGTTAGAAGTGAGATTTAATTGTAAATGTGATTGCTTTGACTTGCACTTTATTTACATTACAATAAAGGCCTGTTGTAGTGTTAAAATTTGTTGTCTAAGACCCGAGAGGGCTATGTAATACTCAACAAAGTAGAACCACATTCAGATTCCATGGATGGTTAAGTTCATGGGAGTTGAATGCAAATAATAGGGAAATATACTTTGATGGCGTAGAATTTGAGATTTTAGGGTGACAGACTAAAATCCTCAATTCAGTCCTATTATTTGAGTACTGAAGCGGAGATGTTAACCCTCAGTCAAGGGGAACGTGGGAGCTCCAAAGTGAGAGCCGGTATCCTCCCAGCCTAGCCACGGATTCAATAAACAAGCATAGGATTAGTCAATGTTTTTTATGCCTTGACCAAAGGGTAAAGAATAAGATTGCTCCTATTTGGCACATATGATATTTAATGCATCTCATTCATTTACATTATCCAATTCATTACATAAGAATAGTAGTTTTTAATATCTTCAAATTCTCCAAACCAATTCATCCAAGAAGGGTTATCTTTAGAATCAATATTTGCATTTAGGAGTAGTTATTAGTTGTGTTAAACTTAATACTTACATTTAGGAGTATCTGTTAGTAAAACCTCTTAAATCGCACTTTCAAACTAAGGACTAATAGGTTTAGATTAGAACTTGACTAAGGACCTCTTACCTCACTTCCTTGTGGGATCGATAAACGGAACTCCACTCGAGCCCTGTATTACTTGAGCGATACGTATACTTGCGTTTGAAATTTTGACTTTACAAAATCATTATAAAATAATAACTTTGGGTTCATAAATTCTTGCATATTAAAAGTTGTATCAATTTTGTGGTGCCGTTGTTGAGGATTTAAATCTTCTAGTAATTGTGTCAAATTCTTGTATTTTTAGGTATATAAGAAAGTCGCTGTCAAGTTTTTTGGCACCGTTGCCGGAGAAGCTTCGGTAAGAACTTTAGGAGAATTTTAGTTAAAGTAATTAGGCTTAGACTTGGAAAACTGTACTGTCGTAAAAACTGTTTTGTGTGAAAAGTGTTTTTATATGAAAAAGTGTCGTGAAAAAAAAAAACTGTTTGTGTGAAAAATATGTTATTCGTGAAAATGTTTTGTTGTGTTGAATATATTTCATCTATTATTTGTTTAATTGTTAATGTATTATTTGTTGTGTTGCGTATGCGAAACAAAGGATCTACAGGACTTGTGCCTTATGATCCCGAGTTTGAAGAAAAGAAAAAAAAATAAAAATACAAAGAGGACTTGAAAAGCTAGAGATGGAAATGGAAAACTTTCAAGATAATAACTTGGAAAATCATCATACTTTATTGAGGGATTACATAAATCCTNTAGAATTCCAATTTGAGCAAAAGTCTCCACTCAAAGGCTGATAAAATCATGAGTAAAAATATTCAAAACCTATTTTATATTATTAAAATTTTGGGATCATTTTGGACTACATTTTGAATGCCCTAGCAAGTTTTTATGCATTTTGGAAGACATTTAAACTTACTTGAGAATTTTTGAAGAAATTTAGCCTTAAAGGGCAAAAAATAATATATACATGAAAAAAGATAAAAAGACAAATGAAACATTAAATTAAAAAAAAACTACTCTATGCATCATAACCCAAAGTGAAATCAAATACTTAAGAGTTTGGGTCTTAAATATTGTGCTTAAGCTCTCTTTGGTAATTAGAGAAATTGAAACATGATAATTTATATGAAATATCAGGCCATTGTTGAACTCATTTTTTGTGGGGTCTAAACTTCCTCTTATAACTTAGGTTCTATCCATAAGATTTTTCCTTTGACTATCCTAGAAGCCTAGTGATGGCACCCAACCATATTAGGACTTTGAACTACTTTAGGCTCTTTTTGGAGTCTCACATGGGTGTTCATAAACCTCTAACACTTGGGTGGTTGCGATTAACATGTGGAGACTCAAAAATGAGTTCTTATTGGGTCATGAGGCCTTAGGGACATCTCATACTCACACCATTTCAACTACACTTCAATTGAACTTTTTACCCCTTCATAAAATTCACTCCAAATTACCCAATTTTAAATCCAAAATCAAATTCAAACTTCAAACCAAAGTCACATGGACCTCACATACAAAGCCACTTCAAATTTACATCAAATCCTATACAACATTCAAAATCAAGTTCAATTTACATCAAATCCTACACAACATTCAAAATCAGGTTCAATTTACATCAAAACCTACACAACATTCAAAATTAATTTCAACATCCTACCAAATCCTAAACCTTATGGCCAAATTTGATAAATGCAGATCAAATTCCAAGTTCAATCCAATTTTGCTAAATATACATCCAATTTTCCTCTTGATAATCTCTAAAAATTCACCAAGCCATCACTTGTATTGTGTCATGTGTCTATAAGTTCAGTTAAGTGGATATGTGTTCAGGCTAGAATTGGGTTTGACTTGGGCTACACTCAACCACAATAACACTATCTTAACACCACTACAAACTCTTAATAATGTATCCCACACAATAACACCACACTTGCGCAGCCAGTAATAACATTTGTCAAATGCGCCATAAACCCTTCATAACACCGCAATTAAACTTGAGTACTACCATGATACTACTGAAATAACACCACCACCATGTAACCCCAATGTAACGCACAACCCTTCATAACATTGAAATACAACCTTAGTATTACTACGATACTCCTACAATAACACTACCGATGCGTAATTGATCCTGATATTTTGTATATGTAAGGATTTATGAAGTTGACACCACTTTGAAGATTTTAATCCTAGGAAACGATGCCAAAAGCTTGATCCAGTACCTAATACTTATGCAAAGCATAACAATAGTTCTGATGGTATTTTTTACTTATATTTCCTTATTTTGCAATAAAACCAAAAACATGATCCTAAAGAAATATAAGAATTTAACTTTTTAATTTATATATATATATATATATTTAAATTGGGATACTACGCAAGTATATGTATCATTATCAAGTAATATAGGACTTTTTGATTAAGACCTGAATATCGAACCCACAGGGAAATATGCAATATGCACAAACTTTCTATTTTTAAAAAGACAATTACTTAAACTATAGATATTTTCTTAATAAGTAAACTGCATTATGCACTTTTTAGAAAGTTTTTCTATTTTTAAAAAGATAATTACCTAAACTAAAAATGATTTTTTAGGAATTTAAAATTAAAATATTTTTGTTATTTTTGATATTTTAACGAAACAGTAACAACTTAAAAAGATAATTAAAGTTTTTGTAGATGAAAAGTACTTAATATGAAAATATCTTTCTTCTTATCATGAATCAATAAAAAGTATAGGACTTTTGTTGTGAAAGTATGCAAGTTATGTTGTGTCAAATAGAGGCAATAATATTCTTTACCCTTACTAGAGATGCTATAAAGTATATTGGCTAATTTAAAGTTTGAATAGTTTTGAAGACCGGCTAGGCTGGGAAGATACTAGCTCTCACTCTAGAGTTCCCTCGATTCCCTCTACCTGGGGACTAACATTCTCGTATCAGAATCTAAAACAATAAACCATGTTAGGGGCTTTAACCTGTTCCTTTAAAGTCCTCTAACTCTACACCCATCAATGAATATTTTGCTATTTATTTGCACTCAATCATATGAACTACATTATTAATCATACAAATTCATGTGATTCTTTCCAATTATTGACTGAGACAATACCTGGCTAGTTCTTACATGTTCTCACAACAAATTTTAACATTAGTATTGGCCAAATAAAGAAGTAAATGAAGTGCATGGATTTAAATCATCACAACTTCTCCAACATTGAAGATCAATACTCTTAACAACTTCCATCCAAAACTTAATTAATTATCATTTTAAGAAGAAAGATAAAGAAGACTCTTCAAAATCTATGGAAAAAACAAAACCACACTTTAGTTTAAAATAAGAAATCATTGTCAAACCAACAACAAGTCTCAAAACCAAAAAAGTCTCAAAACAAAAAGATAAAAACTTATCTCAAGTTCTCCACCAAACTCTTAAAGTTCCTTTAATAAGCATAAAACAAAAAGATAAAAACTTATCTCAAGTCTTCCACCAAACTCTTGAAGTTCCTTTGAATCTCTTCTTTTTTACAATCACTCAAAACAAAATAAAAAAGAGATAAAGTAAATAAAAAGTTGTTCCTGAAAACCTCTCTGAACTAACTCCCTAAAAAAGAACTTTCAAAACTTGTCAATATTTTCAGGACACTTTTCTAAGTCCTCTCTTCTTTCTTTGAAAGTTTTTCAAGAGGTGCCTTGGGATCTCTTCAAAATGTATCTTGATTCGATGTATTTTCCCAAGAGATGCATCCTTTGATGATAAATTTCATCTATGGTGGTTACAATCACCTTTTAAGCCAATGAGCGCCACAAATACCTCTTTGAATTTTGTGAAAACTGATTTTACTCATCTCATAACTGCCACTGGCATATAAGCGTAGTGTCTTGGTGCTTAGGCGTTGCCTTCTCTATTTAACTGGTGCTTAAGCACCGGATTTGGCGCTTAGGTGCCCTAACTCTTTTGCACAATTTTTCAGGTTTTTGCTCCAAATTTGATCGTTTTTCACTCCTTTAAGCATTTTTTCCATTTTTACTTGTATCTGCAAGAAAACCACAAAAATACCTTCCATTAAAGCACAATATCTAAAATATAGGTATAAAAATGTGTCTAAAAACACTATATATTTTAGGAGTATCTAAATCCCCCAAACTTAAAATGTTACTTGTCCTCAAGTGACACTTCAATCTTTAAAAACCAAAAATGTATGATATGTATATGAGTTTCTTTAGGAGTTACTAAAATTTAGATTTAGAAATATAACAGTCCAACTTAGAAAAAATAATTAGTAAATGAGACCATCGCAAAATTTGAAAATTTTTAATGTTAAGAACTATGAAAATATGAGTTCCTATCTAATTCAGAATTATTGTAAATTCTTTAAATTTAGATTTTAGTTCTTTGATTTTCTCAACTTAAAAATTTTTATAAAAAATAATTTTATTTACTATATTATATTTATAAGCTTAAGATTTTATCAAGTCTTATACTTTAAAAAGATTAAATGTAGAACCAATTTTTGATTAGGCACTAATCCTCATGCTTCTCCTCTCTTACATTTCTTTTCTTCTTCTTTTCTTTTTCTTTTCTTTTTCTTTTTCTTTTTCTTTTTCACGCAAGGATTATTATATCTAGATAGGCCTTTAACGATTTTGAATTCCACTTCTCCTTTCCTAAAGTAAAGTCTTGATATAATACATTTACTGATAAATATAATAATAGTTTTGAAAATCATTTTAATAAAAGAAATTTAAGTAGTAAAAATAAATGTTCAAATTATCTAAATTTCTTAAAAAAATAAAATTTCATTCTAAAAATAGTCACTTATATTAATCATTTTCTATACTAAAAATTTTTAACTTAAAGTTTTTTTTCATTACTTAAAATTTTAACTAAATTTTCTTACTCATTTCTAAAATTAAATTTTACTTCCCTAATATAACTTCATAAATAATCAATTTTTCTTTTAAAATTCAAATTCACTTATAGTACATTTGAGAACAAATAAAATTCCAGTTTTGAAAATATTTTTCATCCCCCGCCCCCGCCAAACTTAAATTCTTAACAGATTAAACTGTTTAGCATCAGATAATTATATAGGAAGGAAATAAAAATTGAAATAACATACTAAAAAGAATTTTAACATCCTAATTATACAAGTATAAAACTAAAGATAGGAGTAAAATTAATTTTTTATAAAATTTTCTATATTTTATTTTAGTTTAACAAGTAGAGATTCAATAGACTTCTAAACAGTGGGTATAAAAGCAAACAATCCACTAACATGATAAAAGAAAAATGCAGGGCAACAGTTTCTGAATTTCAAGTTTAAGATCTATGCTAGCAAGATTTTCTACTTTAAAACAGATATGAAATTAAGTTAAGTTCTAAACTAACTAAATCACAGTACTAAGCACAAAACAACAGTTACTACCCTAAAATTTTAAAAACGAAATACTATCTAACACAATAATCACAACCACATCAGAACATAAAAATTCAAAACACAATATAAAACATAGTCCTAAAACAACACACAGATGCAAATGTAGCAGGCTCAAACCACATAGTCCATATCATATTACAACCATAGAATGAATATCTCAACTCTAATCTTCATCCTCAGAATCACCCCTGTATCATTTTTCTGTAGGCTCATAATCAGGATATTGAGGATATGGAGGAAATTGAACTGATGGTTCACTTATAATTAGGTTTTCCAAAGATGAGTGGAATTTCTCTTCATAATCACTCTTCCTTCTATTATAACTATTAGTATGATCTACAAAACGCTCTAAATTTTATACCTTATTAAAGGTAAAATTGATATTGTCCATCATCTTCTACAAAAACTTATCTTGAATCTTGCTATCACCTCTAGATGTAGAAGCATGAGAAGTAGATGGTTATGATAAGGGTGCAGCAGAGGTAGATGCAACAGATATCTCTAATCCATAACTCCTGGAAAATACTCCTTTTTTACTGAAAATCAAATGCTCAGAATAAGTCTTCACATTCACCTTTGTAATGGCCTTTAGAGGTAACAGAACTTCCTCCCAACTATCATACTTCACTCCAGTCTGCTCGCATAATAAAAATATCAAGGAAGAAAATCCCATACCTACAGTAGTAGCAGATGTAGCAGAACTGATGATAGTGTGATAGATCAAAGCACCTATGCTGATGGGCTTTCCCTCCTAAATAAAATAATTCAATGTTTCTCTCTCTATGGTCACTTCACTGAGATGATTGGTCGGAAGCAGATGAGTAGAAATGAAATAGTGTCAGGCCTTTGAAGGTACACATAACTTTGAAGTTGGGAAATTTACTCTCCTCTCATTGGTTATCTTTCAAAGTCCTCTCCTGATAGTCGAATATGAAATAATCTCAGCTAACTCCGCTTCACTAGGACTATAATTCGCATAAAAATATAAACACTTCGGTGGTAAATGGCAAAACAAGTTGATTACCTACGGATTAAAAGGTACCAACTTCTCTCTAACCATAACTCGATCATCCTTAGCCTTTGGGAGATTTGTATAAAGCTTCCTTACAACAGAAATCACTGTGAAGGCAGAGAAACAACAGACCTGTTCCCACTGTCGGCAGACATCAGGTCTTCTACCTCTCCACCTGAACTCTTGAAACATCGCTCCTGAATCAATTTTTGTGAGTGTAGAGCATCAATATAACAATCCCGAGCTTTTGAACTGACAAATTTGTTCAAATCGAATGGGTTCTTTCCTCTACTCCTTTTCATTCTTGGCTCTATTCTATAAATTTGATAAATTCCAAAAATAACTTTAAAAATCAAGTTTAAATCACTAATCTAAACTTCCAAAAGCACTAACAAAACATCCTAAGTAATTTTTTCTTCACTTTTCACCATTAATAGTAAATGTTTGAAATCTTACAAATGTGCTTAAAATATATGGTGAAAATCTAAAATTTTTGCATAGAAGTAAAGCTCTTACCTCAAGGAACTTGGATCTACCAAATCTCACTCGATTCCACCAAGAAATCTTCAAATTCCACTTTCTTTAGCCCTCAAAATCACGAACTTGAGTTGGGGAAGACGATAGGATGCATTAAAAATGGTATTTTTGGACTTAAAGTTCACTTTTAACTATCACAAATCGGCACTTAAGCACAGGTAAGTGGCGCTTAGGTGCCTGCCTCTCGGGTTGGCTCGTGCTTAAGCGCGAGATGTGGCGCTTAGGCACCGGTGCATAATATTTGAAATTTTTAAATCTAAGTAAAATGAACTATTAGACTAAGTAAACCACCCTTAAATGGTCTCATAGCACTTAAATGACTATTTTTACTTTCTATAACTCCCTTCTCTCTCAAAATTCTCAAAAATAATTAATTCAATTCAAAGGCTAAAAATAACACAAATTTTCACAAAAACAAACTTATATAATTCACAAACAAGTACAAAATCATTTAACACTTAGTTCTCTCTCCAAATACTCTTGGATGAGAAAATTTTCCTAAGTACAAAACACTTAACACACATTTACAATTAAACACATAAGTGACACAAACATTAAACACAAGACATAAACGTAAGTACAAAACACTTAACACACATTTACAATTAAACACATAAGTGACACAAACACTAAACACAAGACATAAACAACTAACACATTAAAACTTGACCCAAACACATAATCCCTAACACTTAACTTAATGTCAGTCTTCATTAGAACGAACAAATTCTTATATCTCGGTAGTCTCTCCAGGAATATAGAGTTGATAAAACGGACGTTGGTGACGAGCTCTAATACTATCATCTTCGATCCACTTTTGCTTAAGGAATATCGCCTTATCCACTTCCTCTATATAACTGGTATGCCTGAATTGCATCCTAGGTTGCCACTCAATATGTTCTAGATGAGCATGCAATTCAAGCACCTTAGTGTCTAATTCATATATACTATTCTCAATCTTGTTGATCGTCTCTAATATCCCTTCAATACTAACGGCTAAGAAACTGTTTTACATCTCTTGTGCACTTTGACTAAAGAACTTCTTCTTCATGGCTTCTTCCTTCTTTCTTCAAATCCATTTCCCATGGCTGAATTGCATCATAAGTTCAAATTCAAGCACCTTAGTGTCTAATAAATTTTCTCTAAATCTCTCTCTTTCTTAGACTTTTAGGGCTAAAAATAATGTGGGGTGAAATTTCTTCACAAACCCCTTCTATTTATGGGCCTAATTCCCCCTCATAACTTCTAGGCACGACTAGAAACTGCCAAGACACATTTATTTCAACTAAATTGCAGTTATACCTTCTAGAAATCAAAATTTACACATGTGATGAAACTACCACGCTTAAGCGTCGGATCTGGCGCATAAGAGCTAGTGCACATTTTTGCACCAGTCAACTTCACATCCAAATTCTTATTTTAACTTTTCTAGGTCACTAAATAAAGTCTATAAATCATTACTAGCACATAATAAATTAAAAAATACTACCCCAAATTTCTTAAGAAGACTCAAAACAACAATCAAAGAAAAAACACACTAACCACTACGGGTTACCTCCCACAAAGTGCTTGGTTTTACGTCTTCAGCTCGACGTAACCAGTGCTCATTCTGGTTGACCCAACATCATTCCATCATTATATTTATGTGGATTCCCTATATAATAAGGTTTCAGTCTATGTCCATTCACCTGTAAAATTTTCTCAGAATTAGGATCTTTAATATCCACATCTCCAAAAGGATAAACTTTTATCACAACAAATGGGCTCATCCACCTAGACTTAAGTTTGCCTGGAAATAATCTTAACCTTGCATTGTATAGCAAAACTTGTTGCCCTGGAAAAAGTTTTAGAAAGAAACTTTTGATCATGCCACATTTTCATCTTTTCTTTATAAATCTTAGCAATCTCATAAGATTCATTCCTTATCTCTTCAAGCTCATTTAATTGTAACAATCATTTCCCACCAACATCTTTCAAATTATAATTGAAGTGTTTAATAGCCCAATATGCTTTATGCTCAAGTTCAACTGGTAAGTGGCAAGCTTTCCCTAATATTAGCCTATATATGGACATTCCTATAGGAGTTCTATATGCAGTCCTATAAGCCCACAAAGCATAGTCAAGTTTGAACCGACCAATCCATTTTGTTTGGATTCACATATTTTTTTATAATTCTTTTAATTTCTCGATTGTATAATTCAGTCAAACAACTTGTCTGAGGATGATAAGCAATAACAATCCTATGATTTAAATTATATTTCTTTAATAACCTCTCCATAATGGCATTTCTGAAATGACTTCCCCCATCAGTAATGATAACTCTCGGCATCCCATATGGAATTTCTAAAATGACTTCCCCCATCAGTTATGATAACTCTCGGCATCCCAAATCTACAAAATATTCAGTTTTAAAAAAATTTGCAACACTTTGAGCACGACATCGAGGTAAAGTAGTAGCTTCTATCCATTTGGATACATAGTCCACTGCTAATAGAATATAAAAATTTTTGGAAGATGGTATAAATGGTCCCATAAAATATAATCTCAAAAGATCAAATACTTCAACTTCTAGCATATAATTGAGGGGCATCTCATTTCTTCTAGAAATATTGCTTACTCTTTAACTTACTTCTAGCATATAATTGAGGGGCATCTCATTTCTTCTAGAAATATTGCCTACTCTTTGACATTATCATAAGTTTTGATATAGGCATTAACATCTTTAAAAATTGTAGGCCAAGAAAATCTAGATTGTAGATTTTTGTATGTGTTTTATGAACACCAAAATGTCCCCCAAAATCAGAATTATGACATTTTTGGATAATTTCATAAGTTTCTTCTAATTGTACACATCTTTAAATGATCAGATCCTTTCCTTGTTTATATAAATATGGGTCATCCCAAAAATAAGTCTTAGCTTGAGAAATAAATTTCCTTATTTGTTGGTATGTCATTCCATAGGGTTTAAGATCACTAATAATATAGTTCACAATGTCGGCATATCATGGAACACGCCACTTATTTACAGTGAACAATTTTTAATTTGGAAAATGTTTATTAATTTCTTTTTCAAAACAAAGTGCTTTTCTAATTCAAGCCTGGATAAATGATCAGCAATTTGATTTTCAATTCCCTTCTGATTAACTATTTTAAAATCAAATGCTTGTAAAAGAAGAATCCATCTTATAAGTCTCGGTTTAGTATCCTTCTGTTTCTTTAAGTACTTAAGAGCAAAATGATATGTATGCACTATACAATGAGTTCCAATCAAATATGATCTAAATTTTTTAAAGGCATATACTATTGCTAATAACTCTTTTTCAGTTTTTGTATAATTAATTTGAGTTTCAATAAGAGTTTTACTAGCATAATAAATAACTTTGAAAATTTTATCATATCTTTGTCCTAAAACAACTCCTATAGCTTAATAACTTGCATCATACATAAGTTCAAAAGGTTTTTCCCAATTTGGTGAAACTATAATTGGTGTAGTGATTAATTTTTCCTTTAATAATTGAAAAGCTTTTGGGCATTCCTCATAAAAATTGAAAATTGTATCTTTCTCCAGTAAATGACATAAAAACTTAAAAATCTTAGAAAAGTCTTTGATATATCGCTTGTAGAATCCAGCATATTATAAAAAACTTCTAATTTCCCTTACATTTGTTGGATAAGGAAAATTAGTGATCACTTGAATTTTAGCAGGATCTACTTTCACANTTCTGATTGGTTAATCATTCAAACTTTTTATAATTGGTTAGTAGAATCCCTTAGGTTTATAATTGATGTTGCTGCTGGTGGATCATTAATGTCAAAATCATTTGATGAAGCATATGCATTAATTGAAGAAATGGCGCTACAGATGAATTTCAATGGCCCTCTACAAGGGTAAATCCTAGAAAGGTAGCTAGTGTTCATGATACATATGTGATTGCAACTCCAGCATCTCAGATTGCTGCAATATCAAGGAAGTTGGACCATTTTGGAATGAACCAGCCTCAATTTACTCTAGTAAGTGAGGAAAGTTTGTTAGGACATATGATTGATTCTAACTTTTCATATGAGACTTTAAATACCATAAACAACTCGTACTCTAACTTTTACTACCCAGGTTGGAGGAACCATCCTAATGTTAACTGGTATCATACTACTGAGAGTGGAAACCAACAATGGGAAAATAGTCATGCAAATCCTTATGGAAGTTGGAATAATCAAGGGAACACAAACTATAGATCTTCATATCCACTAGACTCTAACAATGATAAATAATTTAAGGATAAGAAGATGTCTTTAGAAGAAGTGGTATTGCAAATGGGAGACCAGTTACAAGGTCAAAATGCAGTAATTAGAAAAATAGAGAATCAATTGGGACAAATTGCTAATTCACTTAGCAATAGACCCCAAGGAACACTTCCTAGGAACACTGAGATCAACCCTAAAGAGAAAAATAATGAACAAGTAGAAGCTGTCCAATTAAAAAGTGGAAGAGAGATAGAGGATGTGGTTAGAAAAGAGAAATATGTTATGAGAGAAACAAAGATAGAGGATGTGGTTAGAAAAGAGAAAAATGTTGTGAGAGAAACAAAGGAAACTAAAAGACCTGAAGAACATGTTTTTAAGGATCTGGAAAAATTAATATCTCGAACTAAAATCAATTTAAAAAGACCACCACCTCCATTTCCTCAAAGACTTAGATAGCAAGAGTTGGATAAAAAATATTCAAAGTTCATGGACATACTTAAGAAGTTAACGATAAATATTCCTTTCGCTGAAGCTTTGAAACAAATGTCAAGTTATGCAAATTTTATGAAGGAGATATTAAACAAGAAAAGGAGATTTTGGGATTACGAGACAATTGTACTAAGTGAGGAGTGTAGCGCTATACTTCAGAAAAATTTTTCTCAGAAACTTAAAGATCATTGTAGCTTTACAATTCCTTTTGTAGTTGGAAAAAGATTATGTGGAAAAGCTTTATGTGATTTAGGATCGAGCATTAATTTGATGTCTCTATCTATATTTAAAAGGTTAGGTTTAACCGATATTTCTCCCACTACTGTAACCCTTCTGTTAGTTGATCGATCTATTATTTATCCAAAAGGAGTTATAGAAGACGTTTTTGTTAAAGTGGATAAATTTATCTTTCTTATGGAATTTATTATATTAGATATGGAGGAAAATAAAGATATTCCTATTATTTTGGGTAGACCTTTTCTTGTTACCGGATAAGCTATGATAGATGTGCAAAAAGGAAAGTTAACTATGAATATTAATGACCATGAAACCACTTTTGATGTTTTAAAGGCTATGAAATATCCAGCTGAGAGAAAAGATGATGATTGTTTTCGGATGGATGAAATTGATTATCTAAGGAAAAATTATTTCCAAAAGAGTTTTGAAAATAAGTTAACAGATGAGATCAAAATGGACTTTCATGATGAGTCTAAAATGTTGTTTAAAGAAGGTTATATGTATGTTCAGGAGAGGTGTGAAATGATGGACGTTACCAAAAGTAGTAAACTTTTAATTCTATCTGTTGAGAAATCTCATGAACTTAAGATGAATTTACCTCATACAATTTTAAAGCCTACCTATTTGGTGAATTCATATACACCACCAGTCTCTATATCTTCATATTTGACTCAATCACAAGATGAGTATGTAATTCATATACACCACCAGTCTCTATATCTTCATATTCGACTCAATCACAAGATGAACCTGAAATTGAATGATGAAATCAGTAAAAGATCTCCTATGAAAGAGTTATTCAAGGTCACTGAATGGCATATTCCGTGGTATACAAAAAAAATGAATGAGATTCTGATGTTGGGGCAGATTATTAATGCAATTAATAGTTACCTCGCAGAGATTTTACCTAGTAACTCTGAGATAAATCATAAGCAAATTAATTATGAGCAATTTAAAATTATTAAACTGATATTTAGAAAAAATTTTGAGGATTTGTTTCAAAAGAGCTTTGAGTTGAGAGATAAGGACAAGGAAATTGAAAGATCAATGGAAGAAATTCCTGAAGAATTGGAAGATAATTTGAAACGGAAGAGTAACATAGAAGATATTGATCTAGAATTTGAATTATCTAGAGAGAATCTGATCCAAAATTTGGGAGATCATGAAGTATCATATAAAGATCCATGTCTTATAAATTTCAAGGATGATATTTTTATGCAAATTGAGCTATTGATAAAAAAATTGGGCTATTGATCAAGGATTACTTAATTAGAACTTTGATCTAGGTGGAATCATTTGTCGGGCTAACGACGTTAAATCAAGTGCTTTATGGGAGGCAACCCATAGTTATCTGTGTGGTTTGATTTAGTTTGCTTAAGAGTCATGATTGTTAGTGTTGTATTGTGTTTTCTTCAGTGTGGATTGATCAGTTTGCTTAATGTTTGGTAGATGTTTGGATTGTAAGTGTTTTGATTTACTTTTTGTGTGTCATGAGGGTGATGATTCCTTAAATTCTTATTATGGTTAAACTTGTATGTTCNTTGATGCGTATTGTTAATTCCCCTTTCTGCACATCTATCATTGCTCTTCCTATGGCTAGGAAAGGTCTCCCCAAAATGATAGGTATCTTTTTATCTTACTCCACATCTAGCACAATGAAATTAACAGGAAAGATAAATTGATCCGCTTTCACTAGGACATCTTCTATAACTCCTTTAGGATAGGTTATTGAATGATCTCCTAAACTGCAGAGTTACAGTAGTAGGGGTTATTTCTGCTAATCCAAATCATTAAATATTGATAATGATAATAAATTATAGTACTGCACTCCTCAGTAAGTGCAACGGTCTCATTATCTTCAAAAATCCTTTTTCTGTTGAGAATATCCTTCATAAAATTTACATAGCTTGGCATTTGTTTTAAGGCTTCAACAAATAGAATATTGATTGTAAGCTTCTTAAATATTTACAGAAATTTTAAAAATTGCTTATCCATCTTCTGTTGTCGAAATCTCTGAGGAAATTGAGGTGGTGGTTTTTATAAATCAATTTTTAGCAGAGAAATAGTTCTTTCAAAATCTTTCGGAGCATCCTCTTTTGATTCTTCAATTTCTTCTCTCTATACTTCAATGCTTTTTGAACTCTACCTTCCAACTCTCTTCTGCTTCTAAGTTGTATGGCTTTAACTAGCTCTTTATTCTAGTCTTTTGGATTTGATTCAGTATTACTAGGAAGTGTTCCTTGGGATCTATTACTTAATGAACTTACAATTTGCCCAAGTTGATTCTCAATATTTCTAGTTGCAGCTATTTAACTTTGTAATTGATTACCCATTCGTAACACCACTTCTTCTATAGACAACTTCTTATCCTAAAATTGGGTATTAGTGTTGATACCTGGAGGATAAGTAGATCTATAATTATTATTCCCTTGGTTGTTTTAGTTTCCTAATGGGTTTACTTGGTTGTTCCTCCATTGCTCAATATTACCACTCAAATTGTTATTTCAGTTAAAGTTGGGATAGTTCTTCCAACCTAGGTTTTAATAATTGAAATATGGGTTATTTTGCTTATTATTTATGACATTCAAAGTTTCTAATGATGATTGAGAATCTACCATTTGACCTAATGAATTCTCTTCAATCATGGAAATTGGTTGAGAAAAATTCATTCCAAATTGGTCTAACTTCCTTGAAATTATAGCAACTTGATTTGCTAACATATTAAATGCGACAGTTTCATGAATATTGGCTACTTTCTTTGGATTCACCCTTTCAGAAAGCCAATAAAAATTATTGGTAGTCATCTCTTAAATTAAAGCATAAGCGCCGTGAAATGGTTTGACATCAATGAACCGCCAGCAGCGACATCGATAATAGATCTAAGAGAACCAATTAATCCATTACAAAAGGTTTGAATTAGTAATCGATCTAGTATAACATGGTGTGGAAACTTTCTTAAGAGTTCTTGAAATCATACTCATGCTTCATAAATAGATTCCCCTTCAACTGATTAAAAGATGAAATATCATTTCTTAGCTTCGTAGTTTTTGATGGTGGAAAATATTTAGCAAGGAATTTTTGTGCTAAATCACCCCAACTTTTGATAGATCTAAGTGCTAACGAATTTAACCACATCTTAGCTTTATCTCTTAGTGAGAAAGGAAATAACTTAAGTCATATAGCATCATCTGAAACACCATCGTATTTTATTTGATACCATTTGAAGAATAGCAGGTTTAAGCTCAAATCAAGTAGCCACTACAGTAGGTTTTTTAATACTATAATGAAGTTCATCTACAGTAGGGTTGCATAATCTCTCAAAGGTCTACACTCTTGATGAATTTCAGGATTTTGATTATTTTGGTTTGCCATTTCTGTAATTTTTTTAGATTTTTATTTTTCTTGTTTTTCTAATTTTTCTAATAGTTCTTTCTAATTCTGAATTGTAGGGCACTATTCCTTCAAAACCTGAACTATGCATAAACTAACATAAAATAAAATAAAATAAAACATACAAAATAAGATACAATATTTAAAGTTTAAATAAGAATTTTTAGAAAGAGAAATTTACGTAGTTTTCTTCACTGGCAACGGTGCCAAATACTTGATTCCGATATTTTGTATATGTAAGGATTTATGAAGTTGACACCACTACTTGAAGATTTTAATCTCCGGTAACGATGCCAAAAACTTGATCCTGTACCTAATGCTTATGCACAGTATAACAATATTTCTAATGGTATTTTTCACTTATATTTCTTTATTTTGCAAGAAAACAAAAAACTTGATCCTGAAGAAAAATAAGAATTTAACTTTTTAATTTATACATATATATAAATTGGGATGCTACACATGTATAGGTATCGTTATCAAGCAATATATGACTTTTTTATTAAGACTGAACATCGAACCCAGAGGGTAGATTATGCAATATGCACTTTTTAGAAAGTTTTTCTATTTTTAAAAATATAATTAATTAAACTAAAAATAATTTTTGTAGGAATTTAAAATTAAAATATTTTTTGTAGTTTTGATATTTTAATGAAACAGTAACAACTAAAAAAGATAACTAAAGTTTTATAGAAGAAAATACTTAATATGAAAATATCTTTCTTATCATGAATCAGTAATAAGTATAGGAATTCTGTTGTTAAAGTATACAAATTTTGTTGTGTTAAATAGGAGCAATAATATTATTTACCCTTACTAGAGATGCTATAAAGAACATTGACTAATTTAAAGTTTGAATAGTTTTGAAGACCGACTAGGTAGAGAGGATACTAGCTCTCACTCTAGAGTTCCCTCGATTCCCTCCATCCGGGGGGTAATATTCTCGTAACAGAACCTAAAAAAATAAACCAAGTTGGGTCTTTAACCTATTACTTTAAAATCCTCTAACTCTACACCCATTAATGTATATTTCCTTATTTATTAGCACTAAATCATATGAACTACATTCTCATTCATACAAACTCATGTGATTCTTTCCAATTGTTGATTAAAACAATAGCAGCCTGGTTCTTATATATTCTCACAACAAATTTTAACATTCAGATTGGCCAAATTAAGAAGTAAATGAAATGCATGGATTTAAATCATCACAACTTCTTCCAACATTAAAGATCAGTACTCTCCACAACTTCCACAAAACTTAATTACTTATCATTTTAAGAAGAAAGATAAAGAAAACTACTCAAAGTCCATGGAGAAAACAAAACAACTTTATTACTTATCATTTTAAGAAGAAAGATAAAGAAAACTACTCAGAATCCATGGAGAAACTAATTACTTATCATTTTAAGAAGAAAGATAAAGAAAACTACTCAGAATCCATGGAGAAAACAATTACTTATCATTTTAAAAAGAAAGATAAAGAAAACTACTCAGAATCTATGGAGAAAATATTACTTGTCATTTTAAGAAGAAAGATAGAGAAAACTACTCAGAATCCATGGAAAAAACAATACCACACTTTAGTTTAAAAAAAGAAATCGTTGTCAAACCAACAACAAGTCTCAATTAAAATCAAAAAAAGTCTAAAAAAGGATAAAAACTTATCTCAAGTCCTCCACCAAACTCTTGAAGTTCCTTTGAATCTCTTCTCTTTACAACTCTCAAAATAAAATAACAAAAAGGCAAAATTTAATAAAAAGTTCTTCTTGAAAATCTCTCCGAACTAACTCCCCAAAGAAGAACTTTCAAAACTTGCCAACATTTTCAGGACTCTTTTCTAAGTCCTCTCTTCTTTCTTTTATAGTTTTCCAAAAGGTGCCTTGGGATCTCTTCAAAATATTTCTTGATTCGATGTATTTACCCAAGAGATGCATTCTTTGATGATAATTTTCATCCATGGTGGTTAAAACTACCTATTAAGCCAATGGGTGCCTCAAAAATCTCTTCAAAATTCATGAAAACCGAATTTACTCATCTAGTAACTGCCACTGGCGCTTAAGCACGGTGTCCCGGCGCTTAGGTGTGGCCTTCTCTATTTAACTGTCGCTTAATCGTTGGATCTAGAGCTTAGGCGCCAAAAGTCTTTCACACAATTTTTACCTTTTTGCTTCAAATTTGATCCTTTTTCACTTCTTTAAGCATTTTTTCTATTCTAACTTGTATCTGCAAGAAAAACATAAAAATACATTTCACTAAAGCACAATATCTCAAAAATAGGTATAAAAATATGTCTAAAAATACTATATATTTTAGGTGTATTAATAACCCTGTCGAACTGCATTACAACCCAATAAAAACACTAAAATATAACCGTAATATTACCACAAATAACACCTACCTCAAGGTCCCCCACAAATTCCCCCAATAACACCAACACGACGCATAATATAGCAGTAATACCACCTGCCTTTCCAATTCATCGTCAATAATATTGTACAATTTTCACACTTCCTTGAAAACAACACTCCACACGGTTTCGACAACAATACCCAATAACACACTTGATAACACCGCCAGTATCGCAGCGGTTGCTGCTCAACTTCGATATTATCCAAATGCAATGTAGATAACACCATAATAACACAATTTAAATTACATAAAATCCTAATTTATTTTCTCCACATTAAAAAACTCAAATTTTATAGACCTTGCAAATTTCAGCATTCCTCATATGAAAAAAAAGGGACACCTTCCAAAAATATTATCCCCACTCATTACTCACATTAACCCAAAAGAGGGACCCTAATATGTATGACAAGACTAAATTATACACTCCCCAGGTTGACCAACAAATTGGAAAATACACAAAACAAATGTTTGTTGTTCTAGCCCCAAGAAAACACAAAGTGCTCTTAGACATTTACAATTAAAATCAATTTGTTTGGACACTTGATACAAGTCAGTTGATTTCACAATATTTAACAACTAAACTTCCTCGGTAGGAAAACAATCTCTCACACTCTAGGCAGTCACCCTAGCTACCAAAAAACTCCAAAATTTGATAGCACCCATGACTAAAATCCAAAATAGGGCCTCAAAAGTGGGTCATTTCCATTGGAGCTCAATCTCCACTTTACCACCACCTCAAAATCACATAAGCTAGTATTTCCACCCTCTTGCTTGACCCGCTCCCCCCTGGCTACCATCTTGGCCTATAAAAGGGCCACCTCCATTGCCAAAATGGTGAAGTGCACAAAATTTAAGGGGAACCTCTGCCAAATTGTTTCCAAGCATTCATACATCCTCAAAAACTTATTCCAACCATACTTAACCACTATCTACTACCAACAAACCCTAATTTCATGACCAAACCTAACCACCTTTTTGTCAATTTCATACTTGGACCCATCTATAGAGAAACTTAACACCTGGAGTTGGTTCATGGGACACAAGTGAAGCTTCTACAACCGCCCAATTGAGGCTCATCTTTTGTGAAGAAGATGGAAGTTAAATGATTACTTAGCCATATAAATATGTTCTACCCACATATGTGTAGGTGTAGGAACAAACTCCACTCTATTTTGTTAAGTATCGATAGAGATCTTAGCATTTTAAGTTGGATGGTTCTCAGACAAAGGCTAGTTTGGGACGATAACTAGATGTGGTTTATTTATTTTTTTTGGTTTATTAAACCAGTGGTTGAGATCAAGTTGGATGGCTGAATAGAGCACAAAAAATAGGCTGATATGGTGAGGGTGTGGAATGCACAGCAAATGACAGAGTGACACATTATTCCAATGTTATTCTCGTGTTATTCCTGTATTATTTTGGTTTTATTTGAGCTATACCACAATATTATTAGCACTGCCATTTAGATTCATTGAGGTTGAGTAAACGCCACGTGGTTGTAGAAAAATATCAATTTTTTTATTTAATTAATTCAAGAAAAATGATTTTGACTTCCAAAAACTATATCTTGGTGTACAAAAATCATAAAATAAAAATAAAAATACCCCTATGCCCAGTGAACAGAGAAAACTATTATGGAAAAATTTTTGAAAATAATTAGTAAATAATTTATTTTAGATTAATTATACACCACAGAAAATAATAAAATCATATAAATTTAAATATTGCTTCTTTTGACTTGAAATTTTTTGGGCTTGTTTGAGATGTTATTACGTAGATCTTCTAATTTTTTTAAAATCATAAAACATCCCTAACATAGAAACCCATAATTTCAAGTGGATTTCACTTTTGTTTATTTAAAAAATTCATCAAAAATAAAATAAAAATTAGAAGAATATAATTTATTGAGTCCTCTGAAGTGAGAGGGATAAAAGAAGAATAAAATCGTATTTTACATTTAAAAAATATTTTTGATTTTTTTTTTATTTAAAATTTATTTAAAGATCAAAAAAAATAAATTACATTAAAAAAAACCATAATAATCTCTCTGATTGATCTTCTGACTTTGGGGAACATCACAAATTTTTCTTAAGGATAGAGAACATATTTTTAAAGTCAAGTCAATTATTAAAGAAAATCTACAATTAGGGGTTTAATTAATCACCAAAAATAAAAATATGTGATAAGATTATAATTTCTCTTATGTTGTCTTATTTGGTCGATGTGTAATTGATCACTAAACTTTTGTGATTATTTAAATTAAAGTGTCAGACTTATAGGGTAGAAACCTAGAGGGCAGTTTGGGATTTTTGCACCCCAACCCAAACTTAATTAATCATTGGGATAAATCAAAGTGATGGGCATTAAATAATGATGATTCATTCTCTAAAATGATTGAAACCTATTGTATGATGGGGTACTAGCTCATTCATGGCAATTTCTACAAAAGAATAAAATTCTAATTATTTGAATTATGGACGAGAAAAAAATTTGAATAATTCCAAAGTAAGGGGCATGAATTATGAAAGTAAAACTTCATTAAACATAGGGTTTTAATGAATTTTAAGCAAAAATACTTATTTTTACATAAGAAATAATTTTTATGGCTTTATAATTTTTACAGAGACCTCCTAAGACCATTTTCTTTTATTTTGGTTATTTTGGTGATTTTTTTAGTTATTTTTCTTATTTTTGTTATTTTTCTTAATTTTAAAATAGAAAAATAGGTTTTAAACATGTAAAATTTTATTTTATTTTTCCTAAGTTCCTATGATCACAGTAAACCTCAAAACTAATTTTAAATTTTTTATCTATATTTTATTTTTAAGAATTCTTTTAAGCAAAATAAGGATGGTTTATTTTGAAAATTAAGGTTTCCAATGTTAGAGATGTCCTTTGACTTTGGAAACAACGAGAAGATCACTAAATATGGAAGAATGAACCCTTAAAAATTCATATTTTTGTGATTAATATTTAATTATTTATGATTTGAAAGAGTTTTCAAATATTTAATTAATTTTAAGATAAATATTACGAAATTATTTCTGACTTTTAGTCCACATTCTTCTCCTCTGTTAATTTAGAACTGGTGTATTTTTCTTTTATTTTTATCATTTTTCTACACCACATTGTGGTTTTTTAAAGTTTTTATAATTATTTAAATCAAAAATACTATATTGATCTATTTATCCATGTTGCGGTAACTAGATCCTCGGCAACTCCGAACGCACATGCGGCATGCTCCCATTCATGAAAACTTACGCTTCAGCTGCCACGCGGCCCGCCGTTCCGACACCGTTCCCACATCCAATCACATCTGAGCTATCCATTCGATACACTTGAAAATGGACGACATCCATTCATCGTCGCCAATAGACTTGACTTGAGAACCGCCAACTTCTAAGCCTAATATATCTCTGAATTCTCAACCAAATCTCATGGGCTTTTTTTCTATAGCTTAAACTAGGTAAAGAAGAACTTATATATACAGTTACATGCATATGAAATTGTGATCTTCTTCATAATTGATGAGACCGAGAGCAAAATAAAAAATTTTGAGCTATACCTTAGTCCGAGAGGTGTGGCCCAATCAGATGGTTTAAGAAGCTTTGTTGATGTCCCACGAACATCCTTCAAGGGTTGGATTAATCGGAGCTTCGGTCCAAGTATAAGTTTGAACAAGAGGTTGTTCAATCTTGGTCTAGCTCTTGTGTAGAGGCTTCGGGATGATGGGGCTTTGATAGGGAATGATGTTTAGGAGTATGAGAAAGCTTTTGTGTAGCTCAATTTGGAGTATGGATGTGGTTTGTCCCAATGTCAGGAATTACCATAGATTTTAGTGACTAAAGTGTGCTCAAGTGGTGGAAATCAATGGCTGAGGAGAGTGGGTCTAGGCTTAGGGTCACTGTAGGAAGCTTTGAAAGCAAATTCGGGGGGATTTTACTCAACAAAAAATCATCTTTTTAGTCAAACCATGGAGGTGCTTGATTTTTAGAAGAGTTCATGGCTGCCATTAGTGCAAGCTATGGTGGGTGACGGGCTACTTAGGTGGAGGGAAGAAAAGTTTTGATGGCCAACAGAGATGGCCACATCAGGCGGATTAAATTTTGGGTTTTCTTTAATTGGAGTCTCTCAAGTTTGGCATTTTTCGGCATTTTGTGTGTTGACCAGCGAAGGCAAGGTCACCTCCAAGTTTAGGGAGGTCCAGGAGGTTTAGTGGTCAACTCAATTCTATTTCAAGGAGGCTCAAAGGCTTTGGTCCAAAAAGGAAGTGAAGTTTTGGAAAATTGGCTAATTTTTTGTTGAACACCTTGATCTAAGGCTTAATCTTGATTCCATGGTGGTTAGGGTGAGTTCCATTATCCCAAGGCAGTTTTAGGCAAGTTTGAATGGCGGGTTTGAATTTGAAACAAAGGTTTGGATTTAACATGAGAGAGGAAAGTCCAAGTGAAGGAGGAAAAAGGAAGGGTCACCTCCACTTACCAAATTTTGCAAGTTTGACCTCATGATGCCTATGGTTGGCTTCATGAGGCATTCCATGCCAACTAAGAGGCCATGGAGATGTCTCATTCAAAAGGAATTTAGGATTTTCATGCTATTAAATGAAAAGGTCAACATGCCCTTTTTGGAGAAAGTCTCATGTGTATGTCTGACATGATTGTTATGATTCCCATGATGAATACTTTTAAATTGAAATGGGATGATAAAGATGAATTTTATCATATGGGCTCATTTTGGGCCTTTTCACATTAATGCCTTGGGCCTTTATAAATGTTCATGAAAATGGGCCTTTAAGAATATGCATGAATAATTTAATTTTGAAATCAATCATGGGCTAATAAAATTTAGTTTGGGGGTTTCGTTAGTGATGTGATTGGATTTACTGTGTTAATTTTGCAAATATTTTCCAATATTATCAAATACATAGGATAGATACAACAGTAAATATGCAAATTAATCCCGACAAAAATAACTTCAATGAAAATAGTTTTATCTTTTAAAAATATATAAACTGCCAAATCCCTAATAAAAATAATGCAAATATACGTATCACTCGACTAAGAAAGGGCTCTAATGGAGTCCTAGATATCAATCTCACAGGAAAGTTGGAAATGTCTATAAGTAAATTCTTAAGATTACAATGTATACTATAATTTTTAAAACTAAAGAAAGTGGAGTGTAAAATTTGAATATTAAATACTAGAGTGAATGACAATAATATTGCAGCTAAAAGACAAAATTAAATAAACTAAATTCTAAACTTTCAAAAGTAAACTTATGAAAACTAACAAAGTTTTTGTAATGGAAAGTTCAAATTTAAGAGAACATCCTTCCTAATTATAATTAGTATATGGATTGTGAAGAAATTAAAATCATTTAAAAAAATATATATAAACTATTTTGTGTCAATTAAGAGCAATCATATTATTTACTCTTTTTTAGTGTATAAATAACATTGAATAATCCACAGTTTGGTCCTTAATTCTATTGTTTGGCTGGGAGGAAATCGACTGCCATTCAAGAGCTCCCACTACTCCCTTACTTGAGGTCTAACAATATCGCATCAGTTTCCAATTAACTAGACCAAAATGAGGATTTTGATCTGTCACCATAAAATCTCCAATTCTGATCCAATAAGGTATATTTCCCTACTTATTTGCACCTAACTCAATGGATGATATACTCTCCCATAAAATCAAATGTGATTCTCCCCATGTTGTAGAAATCATAGCCATTTTGGAACATATCTTTCTAAACACATTTTAACATTTAAATTGGCCAGATTGAAAAGTAAATGAAGTTTGGAGTTCAAATCATCTCAAATTATTGTCATTTAAAACCATATAAAACAAAATCAATTCTTCACAAAACCATATATCAAAGTAGATAGAAGGATAAATAAAACAACTTAGAATTCATGAGAAGAATACGATAAATCACAGATTTCATACATAAAAATAAGTTTAAAAATTAAAAGAAATAAAAGACAACTTATCTCACAATCCTTCCCAAGTAAATTCTTAGAAGTTCCTTTAAGTATTTCTCTCTTTAAAAGTACTCTCAATTCTCTCGTAGAAGTGTTATGAAGAAGAAATCTCTCACTTTCCCTCTCCTCTTAAAATTCTTTAAGAAAATTTCTAAGCCCTTGACTTCTCTCTCTCTCTCTCTATCTCTTCTTTTCACCACCCTTCACACCCATACTCAAACACACACACTGTAAAACTCCTCTTCAATCCCTAGACTTCCTTCTCTTTTATAAAAGGCTGCCTCCCTAAAAAAAAAATTCAATATTCCCTTCAAAATTCTATCCAAAAGTCAACTCTTTTCAATTCATAAAACATGTCCATTGATCCAAGAGACCCCTTCATAAAAGATCCCTCCAAAGTGTTTTGATAGATTGAACCACTCCAAGGGGTGTCTAGAACAAGTGTCCCTTTTTAACTTCATGCAAAATTGGTGTTGAACCGCCTTAATCCTTAAGAAGTCATCTTTGCTGCATCTAGCACCAAATCTGGTGCATCATGCACCAGCTCTCTTTCAAATGGTACATCTGGCGCCAATCTGGCGCATCCTACGCCAGTTTGTTGTGGTTTTGGTGCATCTAGCACCAATCTAGTGCATCTTCTGCCAGTTCTCTATATGTTGGTGCTTCTTATGCCAATCTGGCTTATATTGCTCCATTCTGGCATATATTGTGCCAATCTGGCACATCTTGCCCCATAATCCTAAAATTCACTATTTTGGCTCCAAATTTTGCCTTTTTGGATACTTTTACTCAAAATACCTAAAATTTATATACCAACAATAAGAACATGAAAATACCCTTCTTTAAAGTGTAATATCACAAAAAAAAACATAAAATATATACTTAAAACTACACATTATTTTAGTGTATCAAAATGCCCAAAACATAAATGTTATATATCCTCAAGTGACACTTTTACTTCATAAAAGCATATGACATAAGATAGAGATTAACTTATAACTGCTATACTTTAGTTTAATAAATAAAATAGTTAAATTTAAGAAAAACTTTTAATAACTTAGATTCAAACTCTAAGTTTAAGAGCATTTAGTAGTCAAATTTAAGATTTCTGAATTTCTTATCATTTCAAGAAGAATTGCAATTTGTCATATAAAGGATACTTAGAATATTCATATGAAAAAGAACTTCATGAAAACTTTACTAATAATGCTAATAATACTCCAATTTAAGTTTAGAAAATGTAATAAAGCATTTTCCTAAAGATTATTCAAAGTGAAGCCAATTTTTTATTTGGCATCTCCTCAAGCTTCTCCTCACTCATTTTTCTTTTCTTTTCTTTTTTTCTCCCTTTTTTTTACTGTTAAAATCTGTTCAATCCTTTCTTTTCTTTTTCTTCTTCTTTTTCAAGTGAGGATTACTATATATGGATAGCCTTTAATAGTTTTGAACTTAACTATCCTCTTCTTAAAGTCAAAACCCTCACCATTCTTCACTTTATAAATTCATATTAGTTTATAATTTTCATAAAGTCTCATTCTTTTCTTCTGACATGAAACTCTAAAATTCTTAACACTTCAAAAATATAATTTCTTTTACTTTAAATAGAAAAACATAGTCTTATCGTATCATACCAAATATCATTAACTTTAAAGTTGACCTTCATTGTCAAAAAATTTACCTAAGTTTATCATAATATTCATAAAGATATGTATAGTCATTTAAAGTTAAATCTTAATATCCCAGATCATTTTAATTTAAATTTAAAATTAATTATAATTGAGGACAAATAAAATTTAGTTTACTTCTTTTTAAATGAAATTTTCTTCCCCCCAAACTTAAGTTTTTAAGTAACTTAAAAATGTTTTGGTGTAAAATTGAGTTGGTGAAAGAAAATAGCAAATGCATGAAAATAAAAACTAACCTGTTGAAGATTTCTGACTATGAAATTGGGCTCTAGTATACCGCAGGCACTAACTTTAAAAATACATACAGGCTTTAATACATTAAATGAAACATAATATGTTCTAAAGAATTTTCTGAGAATTAAAAACAAAATCAAAAGCTGAAAATACTAAAAATGCAGAAAAAGTAAAAATATACAGTTACTATTACAATTTTAAGTTCACAACATGTAATGAAATTTTTTACGACATCAGTTTCAAATATTAACCAAATAACATCCAATGAACATAACAGATAAACAAACATCCAAAAAAACAAACTAAACTCCTAGAAATATCAATCTTCATCGCCTTCCTCCTCCTCCTCCTCCTCCTCCTCATCATCATCTTCTTCTTCTTCTTCATCATGAATAAGAGCATAAGGAGTAAAGTTGGGTGATACACCAAAAATATATGCATTTTTAGACCAATATTTTATACTCATTTTTGGTGATATTGCACTTTAAAGGAGGGTATTTTTCATGTTTTATTGCAGATTGTTGATTTTTAGGACTTAGAGCAAAAATGATGGAATTTGGAGTCAAAATGGAGCTTTACAAGAAATATTCAGTGTCGATAGCGCCAGGCTAGGCGTCGATGGCATCATTTGATAGACAGCACAAATTAATTATACGATTACTGGCGCCGACGATGCCAGTGTCAGTGCAGGCCCTATTTCTTGAAGATTTGATGAATTTTGACAATTTTTGAAAAGTGTTTGGATGCACCTATTGGAAAACCGACATTAGGCTCTATTTAGAGCCAAAATTGATCATAAAAGAGACCCCTTCGCCTTTCTTCGTGCTCCTTCGCACCCTTCCACCACTTTCCACTCTCTTCCACGCTATTCCACATTCCATATAGCCACTTAGAGTTCATTAATCATTAATTTTTCTTTATACTTTTGTGTTTTTGTGGCAAGTTTAAGTGTGAATTCTTCTTTAAGAAAGTTGGAAAGGGAGAGAAGTGAGATATTTCTTCTTCCTACATTTCCTAAGAGAGGCTACAAAGGATTTGCTTTGAGAAAGAGTTTCAGATAAGTGTTGCTTCTTTATTTTATATATAAAATTTCCTACATTTTCTAGTTGTATGAACTTTATTTTAAATATGAAATTTGTATATTGTTGTATCTTTCTCATGAAGTCTTAGTAGTTTCCTTTATCTTTATCCCTACCCTAAGATATGGTGAAATGAAGAGATAATTTAGAAGTCCAATGTTAAACTATAAAATAAATTTTGATGATTTTTTAACTTCGTCCTTAATTTACTATTCAATCAGACCAATTGAAATTTTAAAATATGTTGTGAAACATATGATCCGGGAAATGATGTATGAGTTCTACAACAGAATGAGAATCACATTTATATCCATGAAGAAGTATTTCATACATGGAATTAAGTGCAAAAAAATAGAGAAATATATATTGTTGGGTGTAGATTTTGAGATTTTTAGGGCGACATACTAAAATCCTCAATTTCGTCTTAGTATTTAAGAATTAAAGCGAGAGTTAGCCTTTAGGGGAAGGGAAGAGGGAGCTCTGGAGTGAGAGCTAACATCTTCCTAGCCTAGCTACGGATTTAGCGACTAAATCAGAGATTGGCCAATGATTTTCTATAATATTAAATTTGGGTAGAGAAATAAAATTGCTTCTATTTGACACAATACATATTTAAACAATTTATCTCATCTCACTTTACAAAAAATTCATTGTAGTGGGAAAGAAGTTTTTTCATATTAGAAAACATCATCACATAAACATAATTTAGTAGTTACTGTTATAAACTTTGCATTTAAATTTTACTACTAATTAATAATTTAGTTATAATCGTATCTCAAACATTCAAAAATAGTGACCGTAATTTCCTTTTATTTCTGTAAATTTTCTAGTTAATTTATCATTTCAAATTTAAACCTTCCTCATGGGATCAATATTTGGGGCTTAAATAGAAAATCTTATATTATTTGATAACGATACGTAAACTTGCGTAGAATCCCAACATTAAGTGTTAAACGTTCTTAATCATAAAATAGCATATCAAGATTTTGGCACCGTTGTAAAGAGGAGTCGGCTTTATAAATTTTGCACAACTATATTTTCGGGGATCAAGTTTTTAGCGTCATTGCCGGGGAAGATAACAGTAAATTAAATAGATTTGGTAAACTAAGAAATTTAGAGATAAACTATAAAATAATCAAAAAACATATAAAATCAAAAATCTAAATATATATATATATATATATATGTATNAATGCCTAATCGAAAATTGGCTTCACTGGACCTACCTAAAGGGAAAACCTAAATACATTCCTGAACTTATATTTATGGATTAACATCTTTTACTAGTAGTGTTCTCATAAAGTTCTCATCATTTGAATATTCTAAGTGACTTGATATTACAACATATAGTCATTCTTGAAATGAATAGAAAACTGTAACTCTTAAACTTGATGACTAGATAATCTTGTACCTACAGAGTTAATTTAATTACTTGAATTCTCTGAAAATCTTACTATGGTATTTACTTAAATCAAAGTTATAGTATTTCTGAATTAAAACTTTACAAAATCTCACTATAATATTTACTTAAATCAAACTTATAGTATTTTTGAATTAAAATTTTACTACAATAGATTATAACTTTTATGTAGTACTAAAATTACTTGAGGACAAGTAATAGTTAAGTTTGGGGGATTTTGACCAAAGGAAAATATATTGAGATTTTCATACCTATTTTACACTGATTTTTGATGAAATTGCTCTTTAAAGGAAGTTATTTTGCATGTTTTTGATTTCAGGTACAAGAAATGGACTTTTGGAGCAAAAAGATGCAAAAACGGTGTAATTTAGAGCAAAAACGAGCAAGAAATGAAATTTTGCCCTGTCACCTTTCAATAAGACTTTCGATGCTTAATCTCTTTTACACTTCTTGCATATTTTTAATGAGATTATACTTTAAAGGAAGGTTGTTTTCATGCTTATTTTGTAGGGCTATCTGTTAGGAACACAACGCAACTGAAATGGGGCGAAACAGAGCTAAAACGGAGCCAAACGAAGCGAAACGAGTGGAGCTGCGCAGTCTGCTAGGCGATGGCGCCCAAAATGGCGCCGATAGTGAGATTTACCTGAGAAGATCAAAAAATGACAGAAAAGCTCACCGACGGCGTTCTCAAGCCCGCCGATGGCGCCCGGGACGACTATGGACTGACTTTTAGCTGTTATGGGCCGAAATTCAACGTATTTGGATGCCTTTTGAAAGGACTCTTGTGGCAACTCTTCAAACTTCATCCCTACACTTTAAAAGAATGAATTTAGGTTAGAAAAGGAGGGTTATGAGTGATCAAAATGTTAGGAAAAGTGTGGAGAAAGTTTAGGGTTTTTAGAATAGGAGTAGAAATGTAGATTTCTACCCTTTTGGAGAGATTGGAGAGGAGATTTTGAGAGAATTTGTAAGGAGATGTTCTAGCATTGCATGGATCGGCGAGAGACTTTATGGGAGAGATATTTGTCTTTCTTTCAAATGGAAAAAGCTAAGTATTGTGGTCTTCATTATCTTTTGATTTTTGTAAACACTTATCTAGTGTATTTGCTTTGGTTCAATGAATTTTACGTTGTGTTTTCTTCGTGCTTTGTGATAGGCTTCTCTTGCTCTCTCTTATTGTTTGGAAATAATGGTATGAGAAGATTATGCCATTATTTTCATTTTACTTTTTTTTTTGTAATGAGTAGAATTCATGTTTAGGATTTTGTGATGCATGTTAGAAGCGGATTTTAATTGTAAATGTGATGGTTTTTACTTGCACTTAATTGCATTACAGTTAGAAGCAGATTTAATTATCAATGTGATGGTTTTTACTTGCACTTTATTTACATTACAATTGCCTGTTGTAGTGTTAAAGTTTGTTGTAATTGCATTAAGACCCGAGAGGGCTGTGTAATTCTCCCTTGTTGTAGTGTTAAAATTCATTGTAATTGCGTTAAGACCCAAGAGGGATGTGTAATACTCAACAAAGTAGAACCACATTCAGATTCCATGGATGGTTAAGTTCATGGGAGTTGAATGCATATAAATAGAGAAATATACTTTGATGGGCGTAGAATTGGAGATTTTATAGTGACAGACTAAAATCCCCAATTTGGTCCTATTTTTTGAGTACTGAAGCGGAGATGTTAGCCCTCAGGTGAGGGGAACGTGGGAGCTCTGAAGTGAGAGTCGGTATCCTTCCAGCCTAGCCACAGATTCAGTAAACAAGCATAGGATTAGTCAATGTTTTTTATGTCTGGACCAAAGGATAAAGAATGGGATTGCTCCTATTTGGCACATAAGATATTTAATGCATCTCATTCCTTTACATTATCCAATTCATTACATAAGAATAGTAGTTTTTACAAAGTTCTTCAAACCAATTCATTCAAAGAGGGTTATCTTTAGAATCAATATTTGCATTTAGGAGTACTTATTAGTTGTGTTAAACTATAGACTTACATTTAGGAGTATCTGTTAGTAAAACCTCTTAAATTGCACTTTCAAACTAAGGACTAATAGTAGTATATTATAATTTGACTAAGGACCTCTTACCTCGCTTCCCTATGGGATCGAAAAACAGGACTCCACTAGAGCCTTGTATTACTTGAGCGATACGTATACTTGCGTTTAAAATTGTGACTTTACAAAATCATTATAAAATAATAACTATGGGTTCATAAATTCTTGCATATTAAGTTTGTATCAATTTTGTGCCGTCATTGCTAAGGATTTAAATCTTCTAGTAGTGGTGTCAAATTCTTGTATTTTTAGGTATATAAAAAAGTTGATGTCACTGATCCCCTATAAAATAAGGTTTCAGTCTATGTTCATTCACTTTAAAGATTTTCTCAGACTTAGGATCTTTAATATTCATTGCTCCATAAGGATAAACTTTAATCACAATAAATGGGCCCATCCACCTGGACTTAAGTTTGTCTGGAAATAATCTTAACCTTGAATTATATAGCAAAACTTGTTGCCCTAGTTGAAAATTTTTAGTAATAATCTTTTGATCATGCCACATCTTCATCTTTTCCTTATAAATTTATGCACTTTCATAAGAGTTATTCCTTATCTCTTCAAGCTCATTTAATTGTAATAATTTTTTTCTCACCAATATCTTTCAAATTATAATTGAATTCCTTAACTGTCTAATATGTCTTATGCTCAAGTTCAACTGGTAAGTGACAAGCTTTCCCAAATATTAGCTTATATGCGGACGTTCCTATAGGAGTTCTATGTGCAATCCTATAAGCCCACAAAGCATAGTCAAGTTTGACTGACCAATCCATTTTTGTTAGATTCACATATTTTTCCATAATTCTTTTAATTTCACGATTGGTTAATTCAACCAAATCACTTGTCTGAGGATGATAAGCAGTAGTAATTCTATGATTTATATGATATTTCTTTAATAACTTTTCTATTATCACATTTCTGAAATGAGTTCCCCCATCAGTAACGATAACTCTTGGCATCCCAAATCTACAAAATATATTCATTTTCAAAAATTTTGCAACACTTAGAGCATCACATCGAGATAAAGAACCAGTTTCTATCCATTTGGATACATAGTCCACAGCTACCAGAATATAAAAATTTTTGAAAGATTTTATAAATGGTCCCATGAAATCTAAACATCAAATGTTTTAACTTCTAGCATATAATTGAGGGGCATCTCATTTCTTCTAGAAATATTGCCTACTCTTTTACTTCTAGCATATAATTGAGGGGCATCTCATTTCTTCTAGAAATATTGCCTACTCTTTGACAGTCTAGCATATAATTGAGGGGCATCTCATTTCTTCTAAAAATATTGCCTACTCTTTGACATCTTATCACAAGGTTTGATATAAGCATTTAACATCCCTAAAAATTGTAGGCCAATAAAATCCAGATTGTAAAATTTTTTACATTATTTTATCAACACCAAAATGTCCCCCAAAATCAGAATTATGATATTTTTGGATAATCTCATAAGTTTCTTCAAATGGTACACATCTTCGAATAATTAGATCATTTCCTTGTTTATAAAAAAATGGGTCATCCCAAAAATAATTCTTAGCTTCAAAAATAAATTTTCTCTTCTGTTGGTATGTCATTCCATGGGGTATAATATCACTAACAATAAAGTTCACAATGTCGGCATACCACGGAACACGCCACTCATTAATAGTGAACAATTTTTCATCTAAAAAATGTTCATTAATTCTATTTTCAAAACATAGTGGTTTTTCTAATTCAAGTCTGGATAAATAATCAGCAATTTGATTTTCAATCCCCTTCCTATCTACTATTAAAAAATCAAATTCTTACAAAATAAGAATCCATCTTATAAGTCTAGGTTTAACATCCTTCTTTTTCATTAAATACTTAATAGTAGAATGATTTGTATGTACTATACAATGAGTTTCAATTAAATATAATCTAAATTTATCAAAAGCATATAACTCTTTTTCAGTTGTTGTATAATTAATTTGAGTTTCATTAAGAGTTTACTAGCATAGTAAAAAATTTTGAAAATTTTATCATATCTTTGTCCTAAAACAACTCCTATAGTATAATAACTAGCATCACACATTAATTCAAAAGGTTTTTCCCAGTTTGGTGAAACTATAATTGGTGCAGTGATTAATTTTTTTAATAATTAAAAAGATTTTAGGCTTTCCTCATCAAAGTTAAAAATTGCATCTTTCTCCAGTAAATGGCATAAAGGCTTAGCAATATTTGAAAAGTCTTTAATATATCGCATGTAGAATCCAGCACGTCCTAAAAAACTCCTAATTTTTCTTACATTTGTTGGATAAGGTAAATTAGCGATCACTTGAAATTTAGCAGGATCTACTTTCATACCATTTTTTGATATTTGATGGGCTAATACAATTTCTCCTGTTACCATAATTTGGCATTTTTCTCAGTTAAGGACTAAATTTTTTTCTTCACAGTGCCTAAGAACTTTGGATAAATGTTCTATACATTAGTCAAATGAAGTTCCAAATACTGAAAAGTCATCCATAAGGACTTCAATCCTTTTTTCAATTGAATCACAAAAAATTGTCATCATACATCTTTGAAATATAGCAAGGGCATTACATAAACCAAAGGGCATTCTTCTAAAAGTAAAAGTATCATAAAGACTGGTAAAAGTTATTTTCTCTTGATCCTTAAGAGATATTTGAATTTGGTGATAACAGTATATCCATCCAGAAAATAAAAGTATTTATGCCCAGCTAGTCTATCTAGCATTTGATCTAAAAAGGGTAATGGAAAATGATCTTTCCCAGTGGCAAGATTTAATTTTCTATAATCAATACATATTCGCCACCCTGTAACTCATTATGTTCATTTACAGTTATAGTTACTCCTCCTTTTTTAAGAACGCAATGAATTGGACTAACCCATGCACTATCTGAAATAGAGTAGATAATTCCAACATCTAACCCCTTTAAAATTTCTTTCTGAACAACTTCTTTCATAACAGGATTCAACCTCCTTTGTGGATTAGCCCTGGGTTTGCAGTTCTCTTCCATATGAATTCTATGCATACAAATTGAAGGATTGATTCCTTTAANGAGTTATTTTTTTCTTCCTTTGTTAACTTTGAGGAAATTATAATAGGTAAAGTACAGGAATCTCCTAAAAAGGCATATTTTAAATATTCAGGAAGTAATTTCAACTCAAGTTCTGGAGGTTTTTCAANCTGCCTGTAGTATCCAACATATCCTAAAAAACTTCTAATTTCCCTTACATTTGTTGGATAAGGTAAATTTTAGCAGGATATATTTCCATACCATTTTCTAATATTTGATGACTTAATACAATTCATCCTGCTACCATAAATTGGCTTTTTCCCAGTTAAGGACTAAATTTTTTTCTTCACAGCACTTAAAAACTTTAGATAAGTGTTCTAAACATGAGTCAAATGAAGTTTGAAACTCTGAAAAGTCATCCATAAAGACTTCAATCCCTTTTTCAATTAAATCACAAAAATTTGACATCATACATCTTTGAAATGTAGCAGAGGCATTACATAAACCAAAGGGCATTTTTCTAAAAGCAAAAGTATCATAAGGACTGGTAAATATTGTTTTCTCTTTATCCTCATGAGATATTTGAATTTGGTGATAACCGATATATCCATCCAAAAAACAAAAATATTTATACCCAGCTAGTATATCCAGCATTTGATCTAGAAAGAGTAGTGGAAAATGATCTTTTCTAGTGTCAAGATTTAATTCTCTATAATCAATGCATATTTACCACCCTGTAACTTGTCAAATAGGTTTTAACTCATTATGCTCATTCAGAGTTGCAGTTACTCCTTCTTTCTTAGGAACACAGTGGATTGGACTAACCCATGCACTATCTGAAATACGATAAATAATTTCAGCATCTAACCACTTTAAAATTTCTTTCTTAACAACCTCTTTCATAACAGGATTTAATATCCTTTGTGAATCTGCCCTGGGTTTACAGTTTTCTTCCAGATTAATTCTATGCATACAAATTGAAGGACTGATTCATTTAATATCAGCAATTTTCCATCCGAAGGCTTTCTTAAAATTTTTTAGAATTTTCATCAGCTTTTCTTCTTCTTTCTTTGTTAACTTCAAGGAAATTATAATAGGTAAAGTAGAGAAANAGTTTGTAGTTTTCTTTTAGATTAATTCTATGCATACAAATTGAAGGAAAGTTTCCTTTAATATCACTAATTGTCCATCTGAATGCTTTCTTAAAATTTTTCAAAATTTTCATCAGCTTTTCTTCTTCTTCCTTTGTTANCCACTATTTGAAATAGGGTAGATAATTCCAGCATCTAACCACTTTAAAATTTCATTCTTAACAACCTCTTTCATAACAAGATTTAATCTCCTTCGTGGATCAACCCTGGGTTTGCAGTTTTTTCCAAATTAATTTTATGCATACAAATTGAAGGACTGATTCCTTTAATATCAACAATTGTCCATCTGAAGGATTTCTTAAAATTTTTCAGAATTTTCATCATCTTTTCTTCTTCTTACTTTGTTAACTTCGAGGAAATTATTACAGGTAAAGTAGAGGAATCTCCTAAAAAGACATATTTTAAATGTTCAGGAAGTAATTTCNCAAAATTTTTTTATTAACAACCTCTTTCATAATAGGATTTAATCTCCTTTTTGGATCAGCCCTGGGTTTGCAGTTTTCTTCTAAATTAATTATATGCAGACAAATTGAAGGACTAATTACTTTAATATCAACAATTGTCCATCCGAAGGCTCTCTTAAAATTTTTCTAAATTTTCATCAGCTTTTCTTCTTCTTCCTTTGTTAACTTTGAANTAAATTGACCATCCAAAGGCTTTTTTTTAATTTTTCAGAATTTTCATCAACCTTTCTTCTTCCATCATTAATTTTGAGGAAATTATAACTGGTAAAGTAGNTATCAGCTTTTCTTCTTCTTCCTTTGTTAACTTCAAGAAAATTATAACATGTAAAGTGGAGGAATCTCCTAAAAAAGCATATTTTAAATGTTCAGGAAGTAATTTCAACTCAAGTTCTGGAGGTTTTTCANACTTCTTCCTCCATCGTTCATTTTGAGGAAATTATAAGTGATAAAATAGAGGAATCTCCTAAAAAGGCATATTTTAAATGATCAAGAAGTAACTTCAACTCTAGTTCTGGAGGTTTTTNCTCCTAATTTCCCTAAAAACGCATATTTTAAGGGAAATTATAACTGGTAAAGTAGAGGAATCTCCTAAAAAGGCATATTTTAAATGTTCAAGAAGTAANTGATTTGTCTTTGTCTATTGTGTCCGAAATTTCAAAACTTTCTTGAACATAATTTAAATCTTCCTTAAAAAGGTTTACACATTGATCTAATTCCTCTTNAAGTAAAGTAGAGGAATCTCCTAAAAAGGCATATTTTAAATGATCAGGAAGTAATTTCAACTCTAGTTNTTATTTATGTTTACTTTGTCCAAAATTTCAAAACTTTCTCGAACATAGTTTGAATCTTCTTTAAAAAGTTCTTTACATCGATCTAATTCCTCTTCTTTCTCATGTTCCAAATATTTTTTCTTCACATTTTTCTTCATAAGTTGTTTTGAAATGGCATTCACTTAGATATTTTATAANGGACGAAATGATTTATCTTTGTCTATCGTGTCCAAAATTTCAAAACTTTCTTGAACATAACTTGAATATTTTTGTCTATCGTGTCCAAAATTTCAAAACTTTCTTGAACATAACTTGAATCTTCCTTAAAAAATCTATCATGTCCAAAATTTCAAAACTTTCTTGAACATAACTTGAATCTTCCTTAAAAAGGTTTTTACACATTGATGCAATTCCTCTTCTTGCTCATGTTCCAAATCTTTTTCTTCAATTTTTTCTTCATAAATTGTCTTGAAATGACATTTGCTCAGATATCTTATAACATCCATTCTATAGCATTCATCATATTTACCTTTTNACTAGTTATAATTTCCTCAAAATTAATTATGAAAGAAGAAGAAAGGTTGATGAAAATTTTAAAAAATTTTAAGAAAACCTTTGGATGGACAATTGCTGATATTANTAGTTTGATCATTAACGCACATTATTTTTTGAGTTCTCTGTGATCAGGGATATTTTATAAAAATAAATTTATATTTAAAATAAAAACTTGATGTTTAGCCTATTTTAAACATTTAAAATAATTAAAAATTCATAAAAAACACAAAAATAATAAAACTCATGGAAANACTTGTGCTCCAAATCTTTTTCTTTAGATTTTTCTTCATATGTAGTCTTGAAATGACATTCTCTCAGATATCTTATAACATCCATTCTATAGCATTCATCATCTTTACCTTTTNTTTTACACGTTGATCTAATTCCTCTTCTTGCTCGTGTTCCAAATCTCTTTCTTCAGATTTTCTTCATAAGTAGTCTTGAAATGGTATTCGCTCAGATATCTTATAACATCCATTCTATAACATTCATCATCTTTACCTTTTGCACGGTATTTTATTGATTTTGAAATGTTAAAAGTAACAATTTGATCATTGACATGCATTGTTAATTTCCCTTTCTNATTTCTACACATCTATCATTGCTCTTCCTTTGACTAGGAAAGGTCTCCCCAAAATAATAGATCTCTTTATCTTCCTCCATATCTAGCACAATGAAATCAACAGGAAGGATAAATTGATCCACTTTCAATAGGNCATTCATGAGCTTTTCTTCTTCTTCCTTTATTATCTTTGAGGAAATTATAATAGGTAAAGTAGAGGAATCTCCTAAAAAGGCATATTTTAAATGTTCAAGAAGTAACTTCAACTCTAGGAGGTTTTTCAATAGAACAAAATGATTTATCTTTGTATATCGTGTCCAAAATTTTAAAACTTTCTTGAACATAACTTGATTCTTCCTTAAAAAGGTTTACACGTTGATCTAATTCCTCTCTTGCTCATGTTCCAAATCTTTTTTTTCAAAAGTAGTCTTGAAATGACATTTGCTTAGATATCTTATAACATCCATTCTATAGCACTCATCATCTTTACCTTTTGTAGGGTATTTCATTGATTTTGAAATGTTAAAAGTAATAGTTTAATCATTGATGNTAAACTTTCCTGAACATAACTTGAATCTTCCTTAGAAAGGTTTACACATTGATCTAATTCCTCTTCTTTCTTGTGTTCCAAATCTTTCTCTTCATATTTTTCTTCATAAGTAGTCTTGAAGTGGCATTCGCTCAGATATCTTATAACATCCATTCTAACTTCAGATTTTTCTTCATAATTAGTTTTGAAATGACATTCACTCAGATATCTTATAACATCCATTCTATAACATTCATCATCTTTACCTTTTGTAAGGTATTTCAATGTCTTAAAATGTTAAAAAGTAATAGTTTGATCATTGACGCGCACTGTTAATTCCCCCTTTCTGCACATCTATCATTGCTCTTCTTGTGGTTAGGGAAAGTTTCCCCAAAATGATAGGTATTTCTTTATTTTCCTCCATATCTAGCATAATGAAATCAACAGGAAAGATAAATTGATCCGCTTTCACTAGGACATCTTCTATTACTTTTTTAGGATAGGTTATTGAATGATCTGCTAACTGCAGAGTTACAGTAGTAGGGGTTATTTCTTCTAATCCCAATGTTTTAAATATTGATAATGGCTTAAGGTTAATGCTTGCACCTAAATCACATAAAGCTTTCCCATAAAATCTATCTCCTATTGCACATGGAATTATGAAGCTAAGGATTTTTTAGCTTTTCAGGAAGTTTCTTCTGAATTATAGCACTACACTCCTCACTAAGTGCAACAGTCTCATTATCTTTAAACTTTCTTTTTTATGTTGAGAATATCTTTCATAAACTTACATTGCTTGACATTTGTTCTAAGGCTTTAGCAAATGGAAGATTGTAAGCTTCTTAAATATTTCCAGAAATTTTAAAAATTGCTTATCGAACTTCTGTTGTCGAAGTCTCTGAGGAAATAGAGGTGGTGGTTTTTCTAAATCAATTTTTGGCGTAGAAATAGGTCTTTCAAAATTTTTTGGACCGTCCTCTTTTGATTCTTCAATTTCTTCTCTCTCTACTTCAATCTCTTTTTGAATCCTACCTTCCAACTCTCTTCCGTTTCTAAGTTGTATGGCTTTAACTTGCTCTTTATTCTAGTCTTTTGGAATTAATTCAGTATTACTAGGAAGTGTTCCTTTGAATATATTACTTAATGAACTTGCGATTTGCCCAGGTTGATTCTCAACATTTCTAATTGTAGCTCCTTGACTTTGTAATTGATTACCCATTTGTAACACCACTTCTTCTACTCTTATCCTTAAATTGTGTATTACTATTGAAAATCTGGAGGATAAGTAGATCTATAATAAATATTCCCTTGGTTGTTCTAGTTTCCCAATGGGTTTACTTGGTTGTTCCCCCATTGTTGATTATTACCACCTAAATTGTTATTCCAGTTAAAGTTGGGATGGTTCTTCCAAACTGGGTTATAATAATTGGAATATGGGTTATTTTGCTTATTATTTATGACATTCAAAGTTTCTACTGGGTTATAATAATTAGAATATGGGTTATTTTGTTTATTATTTATGGCATTCAAAGTTTCTAATCTTGAGAATCTACCATTTGGCCTAAAGAATTCTCTTCAATCATGGAAATTGGTTGAGAAAAATTCATTCCAAATTGGTCTAACTTCCTAAATTGTAAAACTTAATTTTCTAACATGGTAAATGCATCAGTTTCATGAATATTGGCTACTTTCTTAGGATTTACCCGAAAATTGATTGAGAAAAATTCATTCCAAATTGGTCTAACTTCCTTGAAATTGCAGCAACTTGATTTGCTATTGAGAAAAATTCATTCCAAATTGGTCAACTTCCTTGAAATTGCAGCAACTTGATTTGCTAACAAGCAAATGCATCAGTTTCATGAATATTGGCTACTTTCTTTGGATTCACCTTCTCAGAAGGCCATTGAAAATTATTGGTAGCCATCTCTTCAATTAAAGCATAATTCATGAATGTTGGCTACTTTCTTAGGATTTACCCTCTCAGAAGGCCATTGAAAATTATTAGGGCCTAACTTCCTTGAAATTGCAGCAACTTGATTTGCTAACATAGTAAATGCATTAGTTTCATGATTTAACTTCCTTAAAATTGCAGCAACTTGATTTGCTAACATAGTAAATGCATCAGATTCATGAAATGGGTTATTTTCTACAAATTGGTCTAACTTCCTTGAAATTGCAGCAACTTGATTTGCTAACATGGTAAATGCATCAGTTTCATGAATATTGGCTACTTTCTTAGGGGACTTCCTTGAAATTGCATCAACTTGATTTGCTAACATAGTAAATGCATCAGATTCATGAATATTGGCTACTTTCTTAGGATTTAACAACTCAGAAGTCCATTAAAAGTTATTGGTAGACATATCTTCAATTCAAGCATAAGCATCATGAAATGGTTTTGACATCAATGAACCACCAGCAGTGACATCGATAATAGATCTAAGGGAACCAATTAATCCATTTTGAAAGGTTTGAATTATTAACCAATCTGGTATAACATGGTGCAGACACTTTCTTAAGTGTCCTTTAAATCATTCCCATGATTCATAAATAGATTCCCCTTCAAACTGATTAAAAGATATAATATCATTTCTAAGCTTCACAGTTTTTTACGGTGGAAAATATTTAGCAAAGAATTTTTGTGCTAAATCACCCCAAGTTCTGATAAATCCAGATGCTAACGAATTCAACCACATATTAGCTTTATCCCTCTGTGAGAAAGGAAATAGTCTAAGTCTTATGGCATCATCTGATACACCATCATATTTAAATGTAGCACACAATTCTAAAAAATTGCAAGATGTAAATTTGGATCTTCAGTTTGTGATCCCCCAAACTGATTATTTGATACCATTTGGATAATAGCAGGTTTAAGCTCAAATCATGGCATCATCTGATACACCATCGTATTTAAATGTAGCGCACAATTCTAGAAAATTGGCAAGTCATCATCTGATACACCATCATATTTAAATGTAGCACACAATTCTAGAAAATTGACAAGATGTTATCATCTGATACACCATCATATTTAAATGTAGCACACAATTCTAGAAAATTGGCAAGATGTAGATTTTCAGTTAGTGATCCCCCAAACTGATTATTTGATACAATTTGGATAATACCAGGTTTAAGCTCAAATGAATTATCCACTACAGTAGGTTTTTGAATACTACAATGAAGTTCATCTACAGTAGGGTTAGCATAATCTATTAACTTCTACAGTAGGTTTTTGAATACTACAATGAAGTTCATCTACAGTAGGGTTGGCATAATCTCCTTAAAGTTTTAAAATCTTGATGAATTTCCGCATTTTGATTATTTTGGTTTACCATTTTTACAGTAGATTTTGGTCTTTCTGATTTTTCTAATAGTTCTTTCTAATTCAGAATCGTAGGGCACTGGTCTTTCAGAATCTGAACTATGCATACAATAAAATAAAATAAAATAAAATAAAATAAAACATACAAAATAAGATACAATATTTAAAGTTTAAATANACATTTTGATAATAGCAGTTTTAAGCTCAAATGAATGAGCCACTACAGTAGGTTTTTTAATACTACAATAAAGTTCATCTACTGTAGGGTTGGCATAATCTCTTAAAGGTCTAAACTCTTAATGAATTTTAGCATTTTGATTATTTTGGTCACCCNTGGCATAATCTCTTAAAGGTCTAAATTCTTGATGAATTTCAGTATTTTGATTATTTTTGTTTGCCATTTCTAAAATATTTTTGTATTTTTCAAGATTTTAAATTTTTTTGGTTTTTTTGAGTTTTCTAATAGTTTTTTCAAATTCAGAATCGTAGGGCACTAGTCCTTCAGAACCTAAACTACGCATACACTAACATAAAAAAAACATAAAAAATAAGATAAAATATTTAAAGTTTAAATAAGATTTGCTAAAAATAGATATTTAATTAGTTAACTTTCCCCAGTAACGGTGCCAAAAAGTTGATCCTGATATTTTTTATATGTAAGTATTTATGAAGTTGACACCACTGCTTGAAGATTTTAATCCCCGACAACGACGCCAAAAACTTAATCCTTGAATACTTAATGCTTATGCACAGTATAATAATAGTTCTGAGCGTATTTTTCACTTAAATTTCTTTATTTTGCAACAAAACAAAAAACTTGATTCTGAAGAAAAATAAAAATTTAACTTTTTAATTTATATATATTTATATTGGGATACTGCACAAGTATATGTATCGTTATCAAGTAATATAAGACTTTTTGATTAAGACCTGAATATCAAACCCACAAGGGAGATTATGCAATATACACTTTTTAGAAAGTTTTTCTATTTTTAAAAAAATAATTACTTAAACTAAAAATAATTTTTGCTTGAATTTAAAAATTAAAATATCATTTGTATTTTTGATATTTTAACGAAATAGTAAAAAGATAATTAAAGTTTTCGTAGAAGAAAAGTATTTAATATGAAAATATCTTTCTTCTTATCATGAATCAGAAATAAGTATTGAAATTTTGTTGTGGAAGTATGCAAATTGTGTTGTGCCAAATAGGAGCAATAATATTCTTTACCCTTACTAGNTACAATATGCACAATTGATCAACGAACTTTCTATTTCAAAAAGATAATTACTTAAACTATAGATATTTTTTTAGTAATTAAAATTTAAATCTTTTTGGTATTTTTAAGATTTTGACAAAACAATATCAACTTCTAAAGATAACTTGAGTTTATGTAAAAGAAAAACACTTAATATGAAAATATTTTTCTCTTTATCATGAGTCAGTAATAAGTGTAGGATTTTTGTTGTGGAAGTATGCAAATTGTGTTGTACCAAATAGGAGCAATAATATTCTTTACGCTTACTAGAGATGCTATAAAGAACATTGGCTAATTTAAAGTTTGAATAGTTCTGAAAACCGGCTAGGCAGGAAAGATACTAGCTCATACTCTAGAGTTCTCTCGATTCTCTCCACCTGGGGGCTAACATCTTGTATCAGAACCTAAAATAATAAACTAAGTTGGGGGCTTTAACCTGTAACTTTAAAGTCCTCTAACTTTACACCATTCAAAAATTATTTTCCTCTTTATTTGCACTAAATCATATGAATTGCATTCGCATTCATACAACCTCATGTGATTCTTTCCAATTGTTGACTGAGACAATACCAGCCCAGTTCTTTTATGTTCTCACAACAAATTTTAACATATAGCTAGACAAAATCAAGAAGTAAATGAAGTGTATGAAATTAAATCATCAGAACTTCTTCCAACGTTAAAGACTAATACTCTCCACAACTTCCATCCAACACTTCAATTACTTATCATTTTAAGGAGAAAGTAAATTTGTGGTGCCTGAAAATCTCTCCAAACGTTCCTTCCTGAACTTCTTCAAGAACTTCTCAAGGCTCTCCCTTTTGAAGCACACTTCAAAAAGTCTCAATTTTCTTCTTTTATAAATCTCCAAGAGGTTTCTGGTAATTCTTCAAAATGTGTCCCAATTCAATGTATTTTCCAGAGGATGCCTCCTTTCACAAGTCCTTTAATAATATTTTTATTTTTAGTGGTCATAACCACCCTCTTTAGCCAATAGGTGCCTCAAATGTCTCTTCAAAATTCAAAAAAATGAATTAAATCATCAAATAACCACCACTGGCGCTTAAGCGCGTGACCTCTGGCACTTAGGCGCGGCCTTCTCTATTTTACCGGTGCTTAAGCGTCGGATTTGACGTTTAGGCGCCAAAGCAAATTTGCACCATTTTCACATTTTTGCTCCAAATTTGATTATTTTTCACTTCTTTTAGTATTTTTCATCTTTTTACTTGTACTTGAAAGAAAAACACACAAATACCTTCCATTAAAACGCAATATCTCAAAAATAAGTATAAAAATATCTCTAAAGACACTATATATTTTAGGTGTATCGGTTATCCACTAATTAGAGATAATATCCATGGTTAATGACAACCCCAACTGTGATTCTCGATGGTTACTTTTATGAAGGCAGCGACAAGATTCACTTAATACATCTGACGAAAGGTGTTGTCCGTCCGTGGCAACACTTGACCGAACAAGTGGTACACGAAACATGTAAGGCTTGAGCCAGAAAGTATACATTTCAAAGGCAACCGAAAGTCTAGTCTAAAGATTAAATGACCAGCCAAAGAAAAATAATGACTAGCCAACACAGAAATTCATTGCAAGCAATTTTTACAAATAAAAAAAAATTTTAAGTGTAAAATTCCAAGACAAAGGTATCAACAGAGCAGAAAAACTTGTATGTTATTTATTTAAGCAAAACGATAACAAAAATTCTTCATATACATGTGTTTAACAAAATATTAAAATAAAATACAAGTACAAAAAAATATATGGGAATCAACCATTCAACAACCTCCCTTCATTGTTGACTCTCTCTTCATCCTTACTCTCCTCCTCGACGCCTTCCTCTTCCTCGCCTCCTTCCAGAGAATCGTCCACCTCTCTTCCCTCCTCGAAATCAAAGAACAACATTGAAAACTTCTGAAGATCTGGCCACTTCAAGTCAATAAGGTTATTCTGCATGAAACACTCGATATCCATAGAGGTACTAATTTAGAGCTACATAGGGAGCCTGTCTACATTCTCCTTTTTTGTCTTCATCGACACCATCAAATATTTTGGAACCTAATTTTCCTTGTAAAGGGCTGAAAACCTCTCAGATTGATTGAGCATCTAGGACCACGTCTCAGCTATGGATAATCCAACCTCTTCTAGACTTATAGTCGTCCATTTTTTCTTGCAGACTTTGCCCAAGCAATGAGAGCTTTTTCCTTGTACTCCGCGGTAGCTCGTTTTACCTTAGTTTGGTATAGAATTGAAAATCTGAAGCCTCTCATGCCATCAAGTGATGTCGGTCAACCAGTGGATAAAGCTCATGTTCGGGCTAAAATTGTCTCATTAAGAAGCAAAGGATAATCTGTGGCCCTCGAAGAGTTGAAATACCGCCCATCTTAGTTGATACCTTGTGACTTGAGTTACTGTAAGGTTGACAGGCACTGGCCCCTTGATCATCGCTCCATAAACTTTAACGTAACAGGGCATAGACTTAACCTTCATGACTACGCCTAACATAGATTCCTAAATCATAAATACATGATCTGACCAGAAAACACTTCCTTCGGTCTTTAATTATGTTGTTCACCCCTAGTAGTTGGAATCTATAGCCATTCTAGAAACTAAATGTATCCATTAGGACTGACTCAGAATGTGAACATGCGACTAAAAAAGTCATAGACCATGGGTTCTGCATCTACCAATAAAAAATCATGTATGTCATAATTTCTACTATTAAGTTTTGCAATACTTCGGTAGTAATGATGTCCTACTAGTTGAAAATTTTCCAAAACTCTTGACATAGTGACAATCACAAGACATACTTGAATTGATCCCTATAGAACAAGAGGTCCACCTCGAACTTGCCTGTTTCTCTTTCGTGACTTGCAACATCTAAGATTTTGACGATCAGATCATAAACATGACTTTTTTTTGGAGTAGCTCTATCAATTATGCTGTCATGATAGGCACCTCATTTGTCAGAATTGAGCCAAAGAGTTCTTGATAGAACTTGGATTTCATTTGATTAAACATAGATGGTAAAGGGAGCTTGGGGAAGAAAGGAAAATCAGAGAAAAAGGGAATGGAATAGATTCATGAGAAAGTGAAGCCTTGACCTTATATATAAAATAAGTGACCCGTCTCGCAACTACATGTATTTTTAATCTATTTAATTTTGCCAGAAAATATATCTCAAATTATATCTAACGGCTAGTGTGAATAAATGTAATGATAATAGATTTTCACAATTGGGGTACTACGCAAATATGCGTATCATTTCAAATAATATAGGATTTTCCTTAAAAACTCCGGTATCGATCCTACGATGAATGCGGTAACTCTTAAAATCCTCTTACAAAAATTTTATTTAAATTGCAAATTAAAAAGATAACATATTCAAAATGATATGTTCACTAAAAATTACTACTAAAGAGTTTATAAAGAAAATAGCAGCTAAATGTAACAACTTAATAAAATATAACAACGAGATTAGATATTTATGAAAAACCTTTCCCCTTGCAAAGAGATTTTAACCTATGTAAGATGCAAATGATTTAAGACAAAATTGATGTAATGTGACAAATAAAGGCATATCTTATTCTTTACCCCGTCCCGATGCTAGCAAAAAATATTGGCTAACTTAAGACTGATTCCTTAACATCTCGATTCTGCATCAGAACTATCTAGCCTCTCACCTCTAGATGCCCTTAAGTCTATGCCACCATGATGACCGAATCCTACCGTCAGAGTACTAAACCTTATACGAATTAATAAAAATCTAGACTATCACTCTAGATCTAACCAATTATACGCCCATCAAAATTTATCTCCCTATTTATTTGCACTCCCCCCTAAGTGATCACAATGACTCTGCCTAGAATGAAGTGTGGTATCCACTAGTTGGGTGAAATCATAGTTCTTCTAGGTCATTATATTTTTCAACGGATTTTAATCTCACAATTGACCAGTTTATAAAGCAAATGAAGATTCGGTGAGAATACCAAGAGTAAAAAGAAATCTTTAAATCAGTCTCATCCCACAAGATTAAGTCCCATATGCAAGGAGAAAGAAATGGAATTACTCAGAATTCATGGAGATTAAACAAAAATAAAACATTTGCATTGAAATCCAAGTCTTACAATAAAAACTCAAGAAGAAATACAAAGTACCTTATGTCTTCTCCCCAAGTAAACTTCTAGAGTTTCCTTTAAGCAATCTCCAAACTTCTTCACACTAAATCACACTCACATTTACACTTGAACACAAAATATGAAAAACCTAATTCACTATGATCGCTCAATTGATTTTTTTGAGGCTCCAAAAGGTCTCTAAATTTGGCCAAACCTTTCTCATTAAATAGAAAACACAAAATAATCAAGGGTTGCTTCAAACACCCCTCTGAAATTTGGCCAAATTCAATGGATCTTATAGAAAAGTAGCTACTGACGCTATAGCGCCAATTTGGGGAGCTATAGCGCCCATCTTCGCTTGTCTGTGGTGCTATGACGCTAAGGGGTGGCGCTATAGCGCCCTAAAAAAATCTTCAATTTTGCTCCATTTTTCTTTCATTTTTTCTAAATGTCCATTTCATGTATCTGAAACCAAAAACAGACAAAATATTTTTCTTTAAAGTGCAATATAATTAAAACTGTACATAAAAGGCTTGTAAAATATGCACTAAAATAGGTTATTTTTAGGTGGATTAATAAGGAGACAAGTTGAATAATTGCAAGGGCATAAGAATCATTTGCGACACAAATCCACAATGAAGGCCTCATAGACATAAAATTCTAGACGAAAAAAAAACTAAATATTTATTCCCTAAAACAAAAATTACAAGTTGTTTCTTGAAAGCTACTATGAGATGAAATATTTTGAAAGTTTGTCGCTCATTTCTTCAGTTGAGATATACCCTTGCTAAAGCGATCTTTTATACAAAACCTCACCCCTAACCTAAAGCAGTCTACCCTGCCTATTTTCTCCCGAATCTAAGATGCTGAAGAAGCATCTCAAACAACTAACAACTCCATGTGAAGTGTCGTCATTTCTTTGTGAAGGGTAGTCATCCCTCCATGGATGATGACCATCTCTCCCTCCATCTGATCTCCTTTATCCACATAGTATAAAAGCATGCACATCTCCTTAGCTTGGGAAAACCACCGCCGCTTGAGCAAAGGAACTCTCCATCTCATAAACGTGATGCGTTAGGGACCCAGTTGAGATCTAATGTTTGTTAGTTGCCTCCCCTTGAGCCACGCTTGTGCCATCTTGATGATTGATCCATTCATCTTTGGCTGGGAGTCAACCACCCAAGTTGGTCCTTGATCTAAAGCAGCTGACACCCTGGTCAAATCTGTGCTAATCTTTGTGAATAGATAATCAACGTTCAGGATCTCCATAACAAGGTGAGCTACACCAAAAGATATATAAAAATGAATTTTAGAAAAAAAATTGGAAACTAAACAAGTAAGAGCAAGATTCCTTGGAACAAAGATTCAATCCCACACAGACATGAAAATGACAATGTGCTATCACTAGTCTTTTCCTATGCAACAGTTGACGGTGGAGCATCGACAGCCATTGCGTCCTTAGGAGCGCCACAACTGACAGTTAGGTTTTGAGCCTTAAAGCAGTGCGAGACTGAGAACTTGGTAGGTGGATCAAACGATAAGCCCCCGACTTCTGTTTGAGCAACTTTCCATTGATGAACATGGAGTGAAGCATACAATGGTATCTAATCCTCTGGATCAGTTGACTTCCCCTTCTTCAATACAACCTTCTTCATCCACGTCACTCCTTTATGTCAAGACTACAACTTCATCTCACCAAAGGTCATGATTTATGCTGACTTGTCTTAGTCCTTGGGGCTTACCGTCACTTCGTTCACCATTGCGGTGCTTGGACTCCAGAAAACCCAAGCAAGGAGAAGACGAGAAGGTAATGAGAAATATCAGCTCTTCATGACCTTTTTGTAGAAATTTAAAGCATGAAAATCAAGGGAGTTCAATTATTGAATCATTAAATTGTTATAAATAAAATCTAATTTTTACGTTAATCTCTCTTGTTCTTATGATAAAATGATTTTGAAGAAGTAAAAGAATTGAAGAACTAAAAAGTACTAGAATGAATCATGAAGAGATCAGATGGTGCAGCCAAGACAAGTTATACTAAAAGACAACCCACCGACAGAAGACTTGGAGGCCCAGTTGTCTGACGAAATATATTGACTCATATCGATCGATCGTATGGAGACTAAAGCCGAGTAAGACATGAAAGTGATAGGATGACTTGAGCCCGATTGACTCATCCAGACATGAGGCGAGGGATAACCCGAGACTATCAACATGATTTAACCAACTTAATGATCTACCCCCTGGATTCCTTCCATCGACAGTCTCCTTAAGTAACACCAAGAGCTAATGAGAAAAAAATTTAACTGTCCCTCAAGATCTTTTCACTAAGGGCAAGCTACCTATCAAATTACAGTGATTCACCATCTGCTCAATAGCCTAGCTTCACCATGTCAACAGGGATCTCTCGTCAGAGGTCAGGGGTCAACAACCGACAACTTTAATCGATCTACAAGTCTTAGCCTATTAGATCAATATTTTCAACCCCTAGTTAGTGAAATATCTATCAACCAACAATGTCTACAAGCTTAGCTGACTGACAACATTGATCAACACCTCATTTGCCTATTCAACCGAGCATTTACCAAAGCCCCACTAATCTAGCTGAATTGCAACATCTATCAAGCTTAGCTGACTGACAACACCTATCAAGGTCAGCCTAATTAGTTGGACTAGAGAATAGTCTGGCTCTGGGCCCACATGCATTAAATATGTAGAATAACATGTAGAACCTTTATGAAAGTATGGACATAAATATAAATCCACACAGTGTATGCCCTTTCTCTATAAATAGGGGATTGTTCATGAATAAAGGGTTACAATCCTCTCACAAATTACAATTCATTACTATGCACTATCTCTCTCTATCTCTCACTCTCCTATCTTATCACTACAGGAAAATGTCATATCAACGTTCAAATTAGCTTCATACATAATTTTGATCTAAACTTATTGTTTGATTTGCATCCGTTTAGCGTCGCACACGGTCTCATAAATGAAAATATTGACACTAATGGCTTCCGTCAAGCTGACGATATTAAGTGGACATTGTAGAGCTGAGTTATTTGAGGCTAATCCCACTTATTAGCAACAGAACCAATGGAAGCTAATTCCAACACTAATGCCCTAATATTGCTTCTTCCACACTCACAGCTGAAACATTTCATTTGGCTCTTCCCCAAAGCCCTCCCCACTGCCGTTCCTCTTCGTCTCAGTCCATTTTTCGGTGTCTCTGACTCATTTTTATCTCTCTTTCTTCTTCCAAGGTGAGAAAATTTCATCTACGTCTCCAAGCTTCGGTTTTACATACGTTTCCATGTTTTTTTCATAGATTTGCATAGGTCTTAGATTTAGAATTTGGATTCCTTTGTTAGTTATGCAATGCAAAGGGATGATATGATTTTACATAAGATTTAAGTGCTATTTGCTTAAATATAAAAGTTTGGGTGTGAAATACATAAATTTATAAGAATTTTGTGCCATGTATGGAAATGCCCCAAAAAAACTATCGATCAACTTGAGTGTTATGTGCCTAACTATAAAACTTTAGGCGTGAGATATGTAAATACATAAGAATTTTGTGCTATGTGTAGGTGCAAGATATGTAAATGCAAAAGAATTTTGTGCTATATATATAAATGCCTCAAAATTGAAGATTTGAGTGCTATGTATCTAAATATAAAATTTTATGTGTGAGATATGTAAATACATAACAATTGAAGTGCTATGTATGTAAATGCCCCAAAAAAAATTTAATTTGAAGATTTGAGTGCTATCCATCTAAATATGAAAGTTTATGTTTGAGATATGTAAATACATAAGAATTTTGTGCAATGTATGTAAATGCCCCAAAAAAGATTTGTGTTTCAGGCTTTGTGTTTAGGTTGTGTTAGTGTTATTTTTGATGTGACATTAAAGATTTCAGTGTTTTCCCCGCCATTAGGCTTGACTATATGTTTTTTTCATTTCTGTTTTATTGAACTTTCAGTTTTTATAGCCGTGAACTTTGAACACTTTGTCCTGTTTATCTTAATTTAATTTGGCATCCTTATTTAAATTGTTGGCGTTTTTTTAATCAATTATGATAATAGATAAATATCATATTATGTTACTCGTGTTTGTTTTGCGCAGGTATGTGAATCTAATCATTCAACCATATTTTTTTATTAGTTACATGTTAGTGTCGTAGTATTCCTACACATGACCAACAATAATCAGCTCGATACATGACTTCGCTAATCCGACGCTATAGACGACATAGCGTCAAAATAATTTCGATACTAATCAACGCAACGCGAAGACGATGCCATGTCAGTGTCAATCAACTTCTCAACGCTAATTCCGACGTAAAAAAAAAATCTAACACGAATTTGACGTCAAATCAATTAACGACGCCCACTTTAACGTCAATATGTTTTCGACGCTAATCTTCATTAGTGTTGGAAATAAGCCAGATAAGTGTCATGAATGCCTCAAGCTAATCCGGTATTTTCATGTATTGAAAAAGTCAGTATTTTAAATCACACAAACAAAATACGTGTTAATACTTCTATTTTCAAGTCAATCCTCACTGTAATCCACCATCAACTCCATCAAAGAGAACAAGAAGTCTAATGCTTTTAATGATAAACAAAGCAGCGAAAAAAATAGGGCAGAACCAGTAAACTTGTCTTCGTTAAGGATGACATGAATGCTTTAATATATAGTTGGATAACACTATGGATGCTGATTCGTTCTATTTGTAGCTGCTGACGGCTTCAATGTGCTTCTATTTGTTGCTTGTTCTTAACAGTGACAATACTGCCACTTTCTGCATTGGTCATCGGAAGATGATAATGAATATTTCAAATGAGAATTTAACGACTTGTTTGAAGTAATTGGGCTGGCTGAGGACGTATTTAAGGGTGCGTTTGAGGCAGCTTGTGTGTTTTAGGATAAACAGCTTATCTTGAAACGCGGCCCGAGGGCCGACCGTGAAAAATGGAACCGTGTTTTCGGATAAGCGGACAAAACGCACGATCCAAATGGTACCGCAACGTTTTCAAAAACGCCCCCGCACTTATAAGCTGTCCCAAACGGGCCCTGATTCGCTTCGACCATTTAGATTGGACAAAATTGTAAATTATCGCGGGGAACATTTTCATGGGCTGCAATTTGTGTGGGTCAGTGCATTATTATTATTATTATTAGTATTTATTTATTTATTGTTGTTTGGATTGGAACACATTATTCTAGTAATAACATTGTAAGCAATATGTATTCAAGGAAGAAAAAAGCTTTACCATGACATTAAGTTAGTAATTTAAGTTAATATTCAAATTGTTTTGTAGAAAGTTATTTAGTTTAATTTAATTTAGTCATGTTGCTATCATCAAGTTTGTAATCACCATGACATTTCGAAGTTTTACTTACATGTTATATGGCATGAGATTTTAATTTGCATGGTTTATCATTTTTTTCGAAACGCATTCAATACTTTCTGACAATGTAAAAAATAACAAAAGTCGACATTAACATTATACTTTACTTATGGATGACATTTAAGGTATCTAAGATAGATTTTATGCCAACAATGTGTAGGTAACATGTAACTTCATAATTGAAAATAGTTAAGTAAGGTTGAATAGGAGAATTTTGTCTTTTTGTGTTTTAAGTAATAAAAAAGCCAATTGTGTTAATCTTCTTGACCAAAGGACATGCCATTAATAACAACCTAGAAATAGAAAGCCTACGAAGAGAGGAGAAAAAGACAATGGGAAGAGAGAGAGTTTGTTTTTGGTCCATTTTTGTGTGTTAGATCAAGATTTTACTAATATGATAAGGTATAAAATGTTTGCCCTAGTTTAGGAAGCCTATTTTATTTTTGAGATGTAATTCATATTGCATTTTTTTTAAAAATATTTAGTGATGACTTGTGATATGTTTTTATTTGCATCATAATCCTTAGTCACATTTATCAGTGTCATGTTCTTAGAACCATGAGTTTTTTATTCCAATATAAAATATTGGACCATGGTGTGTGTGTTCCTTAAATGTTTATTTAGATGTATGATGCTTGACTGATGACCTTTCATGTTGAACATACAATGTAATTGACACAAAGTAACAAGCATAACATGTCCCTCATAATGTAGTTTGTAATATAAGGAATTACTTAATATATTAAAATAATGAATTATATCTACATATTCATTTTGTGGTATATTAAATTTTATAAGATTATGTTGTTTTTTTAGGAAAACTATATTAATGTAATTTTTTTTTTGTACTAAACAAATAATATTATAAAAATTAATGGAATCATAAATCAATACCCTTAATAACCCAAATGTCTTATATAATATTATATTATATGTGCAAGGCACTAGACTTTATGTTCCTATTTCATGGAACAATGCTATATTTTTCAAGCACATTGTGTCCAATTCTAATTATATCATACCTTGTAATGTTTCAACTTCATTTTAGCTATGATTCAAAAGAGTTCCCATTTAATATTGATGTAGACACAATTGGGTATTTGTTCTCTTGTGTTTTTCTATATTACAAGTATCACTTTTTCCCTTATCTCTCAATAGTTCAAGCTATTCCTCTTCTTTTGAGTTCTAATTTGTGGCTAAATTTAAACATAAACATCTACATCAAGAGATTATGAAAAATTATCTATATTTTATAATCATTCAAAAACCTATTTACAAGCAAATTAAGAAAGTCTTATCTTACTCCATGAATTAAATAAATCATCCAAACTAATGGGGTTAATATCACATACTAAAACATTCAATCATATTTAGGGACATGATACTAATATAGCTAATATGGTTTATATATATCATAGAAGCTTGATACTACTAACCTTTTACATCACATGAATAATTAAAATATTAATGGTAATTTGCTTTTTCTTTATAATCTCATGCTTTTCTATATTGAAAATAATTTATATTAAAAAGTATTTATTCTAACCCTCCTTATTTTTGTTTGTACCCTAAATTAGGTATAGGATTTCCTATGTATGTGCTATTGAAAATGAATTTTAAATTAATCATATAAAATTGATTATTATTATTATTTTGGATAAGGAAAAATGATTTAATTAGATTAAGAGATTTCTCTAGATGGATAACTTTATACTAATTTCAATGTTATGAACAGTAAGTTGTGGATCTACACAGTAAATTAACTAATGATATATACTTAATTTTAATTGCCATGTTATCAATAGGGGTGTTAAAGATTGGTCTGACATGCTAAAATGACTTGAACTTGGCTTGAACAAATCTGTATTCAGTCTGACCAGAATTTTTTTTTTGAGTCGAGTTCAAGTCAGAGAATTTAGCGTGTTTATTATACGGGTCGGGTTCGGATTAACCCAATTCGGGTTAGATCATTTTTAGTTTGGACATGAATCCGACTCGCTGACTCAAATGAACATCTCTAGGTGTCAAAAATTGACACGACATGTCAACACGATTCGAGCTCAACACGAAAAATCTATATTCGGGTTGACCAGAATATTTTTGGCGTCGAGTTTGAATTATAGAATTTAACACAATTATTATTTGGGTCACCCAACCCGCCGACCCGAATTGACACCCCTAGTTGTCAACATATAATTACTCATATTTAACTTACAATAGCCATGACTAATTGGCAAAAGGTTCTATCAATGAATGTATTCACTTAAATGGTGAACCAATTTCTACTATATCGGATTGGTTCTAATAATATTGATCTATGGTTGGTTATCACTATCTGTAAAGTTCTTTTGATACACCGTTGTCGTAAAAAACTAAATATTAAAACAACTCATATGTATTATTTCTCCTACTAAATCTAATAATCCCTTTAAAAATTAACACTATTGTTTTAAACATTTGAGGGGTGATAGGAATTGATACGAGGTAAAGTTGCGTGATTTAATGACAATAAATATCATGTTATCTCCATCATTTATAATGATATTATGCTTGAGAATGATATATTTATTGTGGCATGATTCAAGGTGTATGCCACTCTAGAAAGGGAAAGATATAAGTTGAGAAGCAAAAGGGATGAAAATAAGGATTTCGGATAAGCGACCAAGCAATTGTGTGCGCACATGTGCAACTGCGCGCACTTGAGCATGCACACACGCACCCATGTCCGTGCACTTCCCTGCAATTGCAACCACCCCTTCACGCAAATGCATGTTCTACACACACGAGCACTGTGGGCATGCACCTCAGAGCAAACACAGCCACACGTCTGTACAATTGTGTGCTCAGTGCACCTGCATGACTCGGGTGCATGCACTTGCACACATCAATCAAAGCATGTGTGCACCCACACATCTTAGTGCACCTGCCCGTGCATGTGCAATCTTGCTCATGCACACGAACACACAAATGATAAATTCTGAGAGTTCTTATGCTTATTTTGAACCTCTAAGGTAATGTCTAAGTATATAAACTTATTTTTGTCGTGATAGAAGCACTATTGGCCAAAGGGGTCAAGCCTTCAAGGTTTAGGAAAATTTTTGGAGCTCTAAGTATTTTTCCCTTGGGTTTGCTCGAAAGAGTATGTTATTATCATTTTTTTTTCATGTGTTTGATGATGTTTTAAAGGAAGATTGAGTGCAAATATATGAGAGAGATGCACAGACATTTGTATCGAATGAAAGAGATCACAATGTATTACAAGGATCAATTGGCTCCGTAGTGAGTTTTCTTGCATTGTATCCTTTTTATTATTGTGTTGACCTCACTTTTGTGAAGAGCTTTTACCTATCTGTAGAAACCTAGGATTTAGCCTTAGGGTTTTCTAGTGACATTCTTAGATGACTAGAGATTGAACTTACCCATATAAAACTTCTAACCAATCCTAAACTCACTTAGGGCTTCCTGAGGTCAATTCTAAATCTCAACCCTTGGTTGAGATGGATATGGGTCCAACCCAGTGGAAGTCAAAGTGGACTCCCTATGCTTGGGGATGCCCTAGGTTACTCATGGAGCTCAGGCATAGGAATTCCCCTAATGACCTATTGATTACGCTGGTGATTCTCATTGACCTAGGAATCAACATAAAGTCAAAATTTGATCTCACGTAAAGCTCTCCCAACACTATCAACCCTAGAATCAACATAAACCCTAAACACATCACCCTTAACCCAAAAAACTGGAAACACCAAGATTCACCAAGCAAAGTAGTGAATAACTAAATTCCTCAAAACAAAACCTAAATCAATTCAAAATAATTAAGGCCAAACACACTTAATATCAAGATTAAATTATGGATGCCCACTAAGCATAATCCTTCTAGGCCCTCCCTAATCACCTAAGGCTAAGCTTAACTACAAAAGTCAGCCTTAACTTTAGATCTAAGCCAACATGAGAGAGCTCATGACCCATTCCACATGGGTCAACCATGACACGCAAGACACAAATAACCTACCATGACACTACAACATAAAAATGAATTAATTAAAAGAAAATGAAACATAAAACAGGCACAAAAGGACAAACCATGAATACTTAATCAAGTGAGCTACCAAGTGTCATCTTGGTAAAACCAGCCTAAAAAGTCAAGGGGAGTCACGGGTGACCAAAACTGAGTCAAGCTACCAAATCCAAGCCTTCTCTAATCCCCTCAAGCCTTGGCCAACCTCCATCACCATTGAAGCTCACCATGATCAAAAAATTAAAAATGGAGAAAGTGTGTAACCTTTGCTCACTCTCTGCAAATCCGCTAAGAGTTCCACAAACACACTGAGATCTCTAGACAGTCAATTAAACACCTTCCTCTCAACACCAAAAATGCTTCCAAAGACAATAACAGCCCATCCACGCCATCTTCAAACCGTCTCCATCATCGCACAACCCTAATTTCATCACTAAAATTCAGGGTGTTTCACAGTCTTGACATCAACTTCATCAAAACCTCAATCTAACCCACCCTCCCATTAGCTTCACAATGCCTTAAAACTTCACTTCTAAGAAAATCAACTTTTCTTGCACTCCCTAACCTATCTCAACACTAGTCTGAGCCACGATTTGGTCTAGCTCATAGGTAGAACCAATTTTGGAGCAAATTGAAGCAAGAAGGAGCATTGTTATATGAAGGCATTTGTCTTTGTCAAACACAATCAAGGCATCACCTCTTAGGACAATGTATTGATTCAAAATTCCTAAATTAAGCCCCATATTGGTCTTTTGTGAAGATGATGAACAATGCATGTCCACTTAGCCATACAGATAGGTTCATCTCACCAATATTAAGCTATAGGATCAAACCTCATGCGGTTTGGTTAAGTGTAGAGCAAGATTTTAGGGTTTGATTGCAGACTGTTCTCAGTTCTCTGTTCTACGGGGACGTTGAACGGATGTTGTCCATTTTCATGTATTCAGAAAGGACGGTGGAGATCAACCAAAACGGCGAAACCACGGAGAGTGAGTGCATGTAATCGCATGCCACATCAACGTTGTGTGTAAAGTGCAACTAGTAGTAGTGCACCACGTAAGAGTTTGATGAGTACGAAACTGATGCAATGCTGCGTGGTTTAAGTGAGAAAATTCATAATTTTTGAATCAAGTAAATTCAAAAAATACATTTCAGCTTTAAAAAGTCATAACTTTGAAAATGAAAATCACAAAAATAAAATAAAAATACGTCCGAACTCAGTGAACAAAGGAGAAAAAGACAAAAATAAAAATAAAATAATTAACTTTATTTAATTTTTAATTAATTAGATGCTTCAAAAGGATATTTTAATTATAAAAAATAAATTTAAAACATAAAAAAATATGAAATTTTTAGGGAGTATTTCATCTGTCTTTTAGACTTTCCCCTAATTTTTCTAAAGTCAAAGAAGCTCCCTAACATCAAAATGTCTAATTTCCTACCAAAGATATATATATTTTCAAATTTAATAATAATAAATAAAATAAAAATTATAAAAATATAAATCAAAATGAAAATTAAAAAGAAAATTTAGGGCAGTAACCCTAAGCATTAAAATGGCTACTTTCACTTCTCAAAATTTAAAAATGAAATTAAAATATTAGGGGTAATTGTGTAAAATTGTAAATTTTGCATTTTAGCCCAAAATTGTATCTTAAACCTAAATTAAATATGAAAATCAACTTAGAAAATCTTAGAATCACTTCCTAATGAATGTTTTAGAGGGATAATCTCACCATCATCCCTCTAATTATGGAATTGGTTTAATTTAAGTCTAACCTAGCTTAGACCTATCTTACTTAAATCCTAAATTTAATTTAGGTCTAACCCAACTTGGACCTAATCCAAAAGTAATAAACTCAAGTTTAACCTTATTTACACTTAATTTACTTATACCCTAAACTACAACCTACCTCAAGTCTAGCCTAACTTAGACTTGGTTTATATTATAACATAACTCAAGACTAATCAAACTTAGACTTGATTTCAGAACTTAACCCAACTCAAGTCTACCCAACTTAGGCTTGATTCAACTAAATTTTAAACTTAGTCTAATTTAGGTATAACTTGTTTTAGACCTAACTTGACTAAGCCCTAAGCTTAACTGATGTCTAACCTAACTTAGACTTGGTTCAACTAGGTTTCAAACTTAAGTTCAACTCAAGTATAACCTAATTTAGACTTGATTTAGCCTAAGTGAATTCAAACTAGGGCTAGCTTAGTCTAAACGTTGTTCAAAATAAAACATAACTCTGAATTTAACTCATCTAACTTAACCAAGACCTAACTCAGTATGCACTCAATTTGAACTCAACTTAAACCTAAACTCAACTGTGAATTCAACTTATGTCTATCTCAACCTGGACCTAGCCTAACCCAACTCAAACTCTAAAAATAACTTAGGTCTAACCCAACTTAGACACAACTCAATTAAACTCAACCCCATTGAAGTCTACCCGACTTAGACTTGATTCAACCAAATTCTAAAATCAAGCTAATCTAGGCCTAACATAACTTATACTTAATTCAACTTAACCCAAGTTTCAAATCTTAAACTTAACATTCAACATAGGTCTAATCCAACCCTAAACTTTACTTAAGTTAACTCAAACTTCAAACTTATTATAGGTATATCCTAATTTAGGCCTAACTTAATTAAAACTTAATTGGAGCCAACTTAAACCAATCCTGGCTCAACCAAACCTAACTCGGGTTAACCCAGGTCAACTTTAACTAAATCTAGGTTAGTCTGACCTAACTTGAGTTAACCCGAATCAACTTAAATCAATGCTCGGTCAGCTCGACTTAAATTGTGTTAACTCAAATCAACTTAAATCAATCTCGGGTTAACCTGTCCCTAAATCAATCCCGGGTTAACCTGACCTAACTCGAGTTAACACAAACCAATCTAAATCAAGATTGGGTCAACACGACCTAACTCGGGTTAACCCAAACCAACTTAAACCAATCCTGAGTCATTCTAACCTAACTCGGGTTAACCCAAACCAACTTTAACCAAACATGGGTCAAATTTACCTAACTCGAGTTAACCTAAGTCAACTTCAACCAAATTTGAGTCAACTCAACCAAACTCATGTTAACCCAAGTCAACTTTAACAAGACCTAGGTCAACGCAACCTAACTCGAGTTAAAACAAATCAACTTAAATCAATCCTGGGTCAACCCAATCAAACTCGGTTTATCCAAAATTAACTTAAAGCAATCCCGTGTCAACCCGACCTAACCTGGATTAAGCCAAATCAACCTTAGTTAAACCCGGATCAACCCAAACTAACTCAAGTTAACCCAAATCAACTTAAATCAATCCTGAGTTAGCCTGAAGTAACTTTATTTAACTTAAATCAACTTAAATTAATCCTAGGTAAACCTGACCTAACTCGGGTTAACCCAAATAAACCTGAAATCAATCCTTGGTCAATATGATCTAACTATGGTCAACTCAACCTAAGTCAGTTTAAGCCAAAACAACTTAAACCAAGCTTGGGTCCACCTGACCTAACTTGAGCTAACCCAACCAACTTAAACCAAACTAGAACTCAAATCAACCTAAATTAAGCCTGGGTCAACCCGACCTAACGAGGGTTAACCTAAATCAACTGTAACCAAGTCTAGGTCAACCTGACTTGACTCAACTCAAATTTAATAAACCTAAGTTAAGGAGTGTTTGACCTCTCCCAAGGGAATAAAAGCACACTTAACATGCATAAGAAACTATAGGGTCTAAAATGCAAAATAAGCATAAAAGTAACAACATAAAAAACACTCTAAAAACGATTAAAACTTAAACTCTAATAACAAAATACAACCTATTTTGAAATGGAAATTTAGAGGAGGCAACCTATGACTGCTAATGAAGTTCCTTCTAGTCACTCATGACTAAAAAAACCACAAACAATGACCCAGAAAGGACTGAACCAAGAGATCTTTACCAGGTCATTTTAACATCAAAATAAAGCAAAAATCACAAAATTTAATTAGCTAA
>JXCR01147111.1:14947-34739 GCA_002079205.1 Phalaenopsis hybrid cultivar
GAGTGTGTGTGTGTGCGCACGCGCACGAGTGTTTTTTTGTTTAATTTTATTCAATTTTATTTAGTGAACTTTTATTTGTGTATACATAATTTAGGGCTTGAAGGATTAGGGTCTTATGATTTTGAATTAGAACAAACTATAACAAAAATTAGAAAAAAAAAACTTTACAATTCAAATGAAATAACAAATAATTTAAATAATCAAAATATTGAATATGAAAATCAACTTGAAAGAAGAACTTTAAGAGATTATGCTAATCATACAACATATGAAATTCACCTAAGTATACAAGCTTTCTCAAAAATAATTTTCAATTAGAAAAACAATAGTCTCCATTCTGTAACATTCATCATCTTTTTTTTGTGGATACTTCATTGATTTTAAAGCACGAAACGTAAGTTCCTAATCATTAACTCTCATGATTAACTCTCCTTTTTGCACATCTATCATAGCTTGTCCAGTAACAAAGAAAGGTCTACCTAAAATGATTGGTGTTTCTTCATCTTCCTCCATACCTAAAATCATTAAAACCATAGTGAAGATAAATCTATCTACCTTCACTAATACATCTTCTATAACCCCTTAGAATAAGTAATAGATGAATCAACTAACTGCATGAGTACAGTAGTGGAAGAAATCTCTCCTAAGCCTAACTTTCTGAATATCAATAATGGCATGAGGTTAATGCTAGCTACTAAATCACATAAAATTTTTTTCACAGAATCTTTCTCCTATCGTACATGGAATAATAAAGTTAACCGGATCTTTAAATTTTTCAGGAATTTTTTTTCTGAATTATTGCACTGCATTCTTCATTAAGTGCAACAGTCTCATGTTCTCCAACCTTCCTTCTCTTATTTAAAATTTCTTTCATAAATTTAAGATAACTTGTGATTTGCTCCAATGTATCAACAAAAGGAATGTTAATTGTTAGCTTTTTAAATATCTTCAGAAACTTGGAAAATTGTTCATCAAGTTTCTGCTATCTAAGTCTTGTGAGAAAGTGACCGTGGTGGTCTTTCTAAACTGATTTTAGTTAGAGATGTAGGTTTTTCTATCTCTTTAGGAACATTTTTTCATATTGTTCAGTTTCTTTAATTTCCCTTTCAACTTCAATTTCATTTTTCACTTTAGCCTGCAATTCTCTGCCACTTCTCAACTTGAATGCTTTAACTTCTTTGTATTTATCTTTAGGATTAACTTCAGTGTTACTAGGAAGTATTACCTGGGGCCTATTGCCAAGTGAGTTAGCAATTTGTCTAGTTGATTCTCATTATTTCTTATTGTTGCACTTTAACTTTGTAATTGATTCCCTGTCCGTAATACCACTTCTTCTATAAATAACTTTTTCTTCTTAATTTGTTGGTTATTTGTAATGACATGAGGATAAGAAATTCTATAGTTAACTTTACCTTGATTATTATAGTTTTCCAATGGATTTGCTTGATTGTTCCCCCATTGCTGATTTCCACCACTAGAATTATTATCTCAGTAAAAGTTATGGTGGTTTTTCCAACCTGAGTTATAATAGTTAGAATATAGGTTATTGAGTCTATTGTTAATTGCATTTAAAGTCTCAAATGAAGGTTTAGAATCAATCAATTGTCCCAAAGAATTTCCTCAATCACATGAGGTGTTTGAGAAAAACTCATTCCACATTGATCTAACTTTCTAACTTTCTAGATATGATATCAACTTGAGATGCTAAAATAGAAATTGCATCATTATCATGAACACTAGCTACTTTTGTTAGAATTTACCCTTTCAGATTGTCATTGAAAGTTATTAGTAGTCATGTCTCTATTAATTGATAAGCTTCATCAAATGATTTTGAAGTTAATGAACCTCTAGCAGTAGCGTCAATAATAGATCTAAGGGATCCTACTAACCCATTATAAAATGTTTGAATAATTAACCAGTCCGACAAAGTATGATGTGGGCACTTCCAAAGGAGTTCTTTAAATCATACCCAAACTTCATATAATGAATCACCTTCATACTGAGTAAAAGTGCTAATATCAATTCTAAGCTTAGCAGCTTTAAAGGTGGAAAATATGTAGCTAGGAATTCTATGCTAGATCTCCCCAAGTTTTGATAGATCCAGGTGCTAATGAATTTAACATCTTAGCTTTATCCCTTAAGAAAAAAAGGAGAAAGTCTAAGTCTAACATCGTCGTTTGATACGTTGTTGTACTTAAATGTAGCACGCAGTTTTAGAAAACTAGCAAGCTTTAAGTTTGGATCTTCAGATGTGTTCCATCAAACAGATAATTTTGTACCAATTGGATTATAGCAGATTTAAGATCAAATGAGTTAGCCGCTACAACATTGGTTTGTTTGTTCAAATGAATTTCATTTGTTGTAGGGTTTGCATAGTCCATTAAAGGTCTTTGATGATGTTTATTTTTAACAGTTTAATTATCAATATTATTATGTGATGTGTTCGTCATTTCTTGTAAATTGTGAAGTTATGTTCATTTTATGATTTTTCTTATGGTTGGATCTAACTTAGAATCGTAAGATACTAAATCTTAAGATCCTGAACTACGCTTACAAAATTAAAAGTTCAGAAAAAAAAGTAAAACACTAAAAAATAATTTTTAATATTTTTTCAGTTTTTTTATTTTTTCTAGTTTTTATATTTTTTTTATAAAAAATATTTTTAACTCAAGAACAAGCACTTATATATTTAAACAACACTACAAATTTCCTAAAATAAATTTATAGTTTAAATAAAATTTTTAAGTCAAAGTTTCATTTGTTTTTTTCCTTCCCCGACAACGGCGCAAAAAACTTGACCTGACCCGCAATTACGCAGTTATTTAATTTTCAAACAATGACAAAAAACTTGACTCAATTTATTTTAGGGGCTAGTAGGCACAATAGATATTTTATAAAATTTAGAATTTGATTAATAGTTTACACACAAGGGGTACTACGCAAATATACGCATCGTTTCAAGTAATGAATGTTTTTTTCTTAAAACCCCGGTATGGATCCCACAAGGAAGGTGAAACTCTTTTTATCCAAAACTCTTTTTATGATTTAAGAAAACCTTACTTAAACTCCAGACAATTATCTAGGAAATATGGTAGTAAGTTTAGGGGTAAAACAAGGATACTAAATTTCTACTAATTTTATTTCAAAGTTTTATAAAAAATTGCAGTATTTTTAAAGTAGTTTTATGAAGAAGAGTTCAAATTATATTAAGGTTGTTTTTCCTTGCAAAGTTAAAATGTAGTTTTGTGCCAAATAGGAGCATACTTATTCTTTATCCTCTTCCGAGTGCATAAAAAATATTAGCTATTCTAAAGTAAAGTTCCTAAATCTCATGTTATGCTTGCTAGGTTCTAGCTTTTCACCTCTAGATAACCAGCTGTGCCTTCTCTATAGGATTAACCAATCTTTAGGTTCCAAACAATATATCAAATTGGTTATGGTTCTAGTCTGTTACCTTAGAATCATCAATCTACACCCACCAAAATTTATCTCCCTATATATTTGCACTAACCCATGAATTACCTTCTGAGCCACTATATTAAATGTGATTCTTTCTAATTGAGGAACACATAGCCCTCCCGGATTATTATTGATTTACAACAGATTTTAATATTCTAATTGGCCAGCTTGAAAATGTAAATAAAGTACGACGTGATGAATCATCACAACTATGACATAAGATAAATCTTAAATAATTCTAATCCTACACATGACTACTTCTTATTACAAAGAGATAAATAAATGAAACAGCTCAGACTTCATGGGGACAACACAACAAAACATAATTTATATGAAAATCCAAGTTTACACAGTAAAATAAAACTCAAACTGAAATACAGTACTTATTTGAGACTTCTCCCTAAGCAAATCATTTGAAGCTCCTTTGATGACTTCTTACTCTCTTAAGACACACAAAAAAACTCTCACTCATAACGAACACAGCACACACACAAGAGAGCCTCGCGCCCCTTCGTAAAACTCTTCACCACTAATCAAGCCCTCCAAAGCTCCCCTTTCGACCAACCATCATTTCTTTAAATAAAGCTCTTAAAAACACCAATAGTCACTTCAAACACCCCTTCAAAATTCGTCCAAATTCAATACACAAAAAGTCCAAACCATTTATGGCGCCATACGCCAACGTTCTAGAAGCCCGTTTTAACTACCTGGCGCCTAGGCGCCAGGTCACTTTTTGTTCCATTGCTCAATTTGACCCTATTTTCCTTCATTTTTTCTCTTTTTTCTCTTAAACTTAATCTCTTGTGTCTGGAATAAAAACACATAAAATACCTTCCATTAAAGCTCAATATCCTTAAAAATTAGCATAAAATGTATATATAAAAGTATCACATTTTAGGGCATGTCAGTGACTTTCAAAAAATTAGAGTTACAATTGGCTTTAGTTGTAGTTCAAGATGCTTATAAATAGGGGTGGCCCACACCATGGTATGTGAATATGAAGATAATACATATGAAGGTGTAGAGATGGAAGATAGATGTTGGGTGCCTTCAATTTTCAAGTGGGAGATTGTTGAGGTGTGAAGCCCGAGGAGCACTCACAGCCATAAGAAATCTGAATAAACAATAGAGTTTTTTTAGACATGACACAAAAGCAACTAGACAGCTCACCCACACCAACATACAGAGGGCATTAAGCGCATATGCGTGTGCTCGGGCCTATATGACTGCATCTGTGAAGGGGTCTGCAATGCCCACACACGTCTATCAAGCACCTATGTTTCCACTTACATACAACGCTACATTCTTGCAACAATGAGTGGCGCTGGCATGTCAGGTGCAGTTGCTCTTTCGTTTTGGATTAAATCCTGCATTCCAGTGATGAAGTAGATGCACGTGTGCAATTCTTTTGACAAAGGGTTTGTGATTCAGATAAGTGTTAGAGAGGAAGTTTTTATCATGCTTTTCTCTTGTGAGATTAAGAGGAAAAATTTGAATGAAAGTCCATCGATTGTAGAGAGTTTCGAGTGAGTATTTTTTACATTTCTAAATTTAATAGTGGAAATTTTTTTGGGGTTCTGTCTTTATAGTTTTTTCCAATTCTTGGGTTTTTCCACATTAAAACATGATGAGTTTTTTGGATTATTTTTGTTGTGCTACCATTTTAATATTTTTTTTTATTGATTTGGTGTGATCCTATTACGGGGTATAGTTTTGATTTTAGATTGATCGAAATTTTTTTAGATGTAAAAGATTTTCATCTCAATATCGTATTCTTTAAATAACACATCTGATTATTTAGATTGAAATCTTTCGAGATACGTAGTGGACAAGTCAACATAAAAAAATTCCCACTTGGTACATGCATTGAGGTTTTGTGGTAGTTGGTTTCTTTGTTGGTAATTTTGTGGGGTCGAACTGGTCCATGTGCTATATTCACTAGTTTGTTCCTTGGTTGATTATTACTTTTTTAGGAATTTACATTTAGTTTGTTATTTGGTTATTTCATTGCACGGTACAAGAATTCATGTTGTTTAATCCCCTATTTAGGTTATTATTTCAGTACAAGTTTATATTTAGTTTGCTATATAGTTACTTTGCTATATGGTACAAGCATTCGAGTTGCTTGGTAGTTGGATCCCTAGTTGGTTATTTAGCTTCCTAGTACTAGTATATGCATCATATTTGGTAGTTGGTTCCCTGGTTGACTAATACTTCAGCAGAAGTTTCCATTTAATTTATTGTTTGGTATTTTATTTTTCATCTCATATAGGAATTCATGCTGCTTAGTCCTCTGTTTGGCTTTTATTTCAGTAGAAATTTATATTTACTTTTTCTTTTTTTTTATTACTGGTTGGTTCAAGCATTTAGGTAGTTTTGGTCAGTTGAATGTGAATCATTTAATTTATAGACTAATTGCTTGGAAGCTGCTTCAATTGGTTGGTTGTGTTATATGATTTAGTCTATGAATGGTTGGTTACTTGAATGCTAAATTTTTTAATTTTATAGGATTATTGTGTAAAAATTGAAATTTCAGATAGCAGTGAATTTAAATTTCAGCTGAAAGTGTTTGGGATTTGTCTATAGTTGCTTGGGTTTATTTTGATATGCAACATTTTTTTGCTTAACTAGTTAACTTTTTTTTATTTCATAAAAGGCAATAATGATTTTAGCCATTCAAATTTTAAGTTTGTGACTACTTCAATACTTCATTATTGGTTTGGCATGTGACTACAATCTCTAAGAGGATAAGAAGAGCAATGAATAGAAAAACAAAGAGCTTATGATTGTAATGATTATTGGTATTTTTTTTTTTGTTGCCTTTCATTCAAGTAAAATTATTTGAAATTATAACTCTTATTCTTCTACAAGTACCATCATGGATGATAGGTAGATCTAAAACTGAAATCTGACTTTTTTTTGTTTGGAGTGGCAGGTTGAGCGTGCAACAACATTGAATATAAGATAAATAGTTGAAAATTTATAATATGAGGTCTTTTATAATTTTAAATAAAATAAAAATTTTATTAGTATCATAATTTATGTTCTAATCTCATCATTTCTTATTTGGATTTTTTTGTCAAATAAAATTTATAGGTATAGCCTGGAGATCGGGGAAAATGAACACTGATGAATATTAAATGTATTATATTTTCTTTTTTTTTATATATATTTTGGTGTGTGATATAGTTTTTATTTATTAAAAAATTATTGTTTGTACTTTGGTTAAATTATTGGTTGTAAAACTATTTGTAAATTACAATCATACAATTCAAGCAATAAATTTTTTTTCACTGAAGGATAAATTTCTTCCATATAAGGTTGGTGAAGCTCCAGTGACAGACATAATTAGAGAGTCGTCTTAGATGGTTGTCACATTAAACGTCGATCATTTGTTCATCCGATTAGAAGAGTAGATGTTTTAGATTTGGCCTATGTTACGAATGGCAAAGGTAGACCTAGGAAAATTTGGACATATTGTATAAAACATGACCTTAATTTATTAGAATTAAATGAAAATATGACACTAAATAAAACGCAACGGAGAAAAAAAATTCATATAGCCGACCCCACTTAGTGGGATAAAGCTTTTGTTGTGGTTGTTGTACATATGAATGTTGAATTTTTTATTTTATTTAAAAAATGCTTAAATTTATTAACAAGAACAACTAATTATAATTCGAGTTGAACATGCATGCTATTCAGAAGCAACTTTGAAAATAAGTCAAATTCAAACAAATAAACTTTGAGTGAGCCAAACACGAACATAACCTAAGCTCACTCAAGCTCTGCTTGTTTACACCTCTAGTCACAACTAGTAGATTTGGAAGAGTCATTATGCTAACGAAGATGATCATAAAAGGTCCATTAAAACAAACAAAATTCCATGCCCTTATGGGCTAGTCCTATTACATTGACCACATTATCTTTCGTTAATCATCTTTCAGTTTCGATCTACAATGAAGCAAATTTAATTGAAAACTCATTCATGAGTTATTTTTTCTTAAAAAAATTGAGCAAATGTAATCACAAACTCCCACACACATATTAATGAACTTAAAATCTATGATTTCTATAATGAGAGTGAAAGATATCAACCATTGCCTCTAAAGTAGAATTTTCAACATTACCCTTGCTTTGGTATTTAAATTTGGGATTATTTTGTGCACAAATCGAAACTTTACTATTTACAAAACTAGCACACAGGCCATTTTTTGAACTATTTAATCAGTGCATTTACATGTGCCAAAATTAAATCACGGGAAATTCCATAGAAATTCAAAATAAGAGTCGGAGCTTTATCATGAATTTTGATATTTGAGTTAGAATTTAAAAACAAACGAACCAGAGCACTAGCTCTGTAAATGACAGTTTTAAGTGCTATGTATGGATTTGCCCAATTTATGAAATTTTAGTGATATCTATATTTCTTTTGTGTTAAGCAGTTTTCGACTTTCGCAGTTGTGTTTTTGAGCTTCTTATGCTTTTTTTAATTGGAATCATGTTATAAGTTTAATTGATTGAATGTAATGTTATTTTCATCATTTAATTCTGCCAGTAAATTTTGTTTACAATTGTTTCTCTAAAATTTATTCTAGTGAATGCAAAATAAGGTTTTATATTTATTCATCATGTCCCATTTTGCTTGAGTGTATCACCTTTCGAATAAGGAGTGAGACACCATCATTAAAATTTCACTCCAAGTGAATTGAATCACAATCTCCAACACAGACTTGAGTATGTAAACCAACTGCGACCTTTCACAATAAGACCAAAAAATCTCAACCCATTATGATTCGACATTTCCCATTCAATTCCATCAAATCATCCTTCATCCCCTCAGAAGTCTCAATCCAACATCCATCATTATATATGAGATCATATCANTGTGCCAAAATTAAATCATGGGAAATTTGATAGAAATTCAAAATAAGTATCGGACTTTTATATATTTGAGTTAGAATTTAAAAACCAATGAACCAGAGCACTAGCTCTGTAAATGACAGTTTTAAGTGCTATGTATGAATTTGCCAAATTTATGAAATTTTAGTCATATCTATATTTCTTTTGGGTTAAGCAGTTTTTGACTTTCACAGTTGTGTTTTTTAGCTTCTTATGCTTTTTTTTTATTGGAATCATGTTATAATTTTAATTGATTGAATGTAATGTTATTTTCATCATTTAATTCTGCCAGTAAACTTTGTTTACAATTGTTTGTGTCTAAAATTTATTCTAGTGAATGCAAAATAAGGTTTTACATTTATTCATCATGTCCCATTTTGCTTGAGTGTATCACCTTTCGAATAAGGAGTGAGACACCATCAGTAAAATTTCACTCCATCAAGTGAATTGAATCACAATCTCCAACACAGACTTGAATATGTAAACCAACTGCGACCTTTCACAATAAGATCAAAAAATCTCAACTCATTTGATTCGACATTTTTCATTCATTTCCATCAAATCATCCTTCATCCCCTCAGAAGTCTCAATCCAACATCCATCATTATATATGAGATCATATCAAAAGAAGCGGCACAAAAGCGAAGAGAACTTGATCTAACTAGTTATTTATATTACAATGAGGACTGAGAGATACCAAAGTCCTGCAATGATATATATATATATATATATATATATATATATATATATATATATATATATATATATATATATATTTATTTATTTATCCCCTTCCTATCCAACTTATACATATAGTAGTAACCGGAAAAAACTGCAATTTAATGAAATTAATCAAGCTGTAACCGAGGTCGCTATTGCTATATTGTTCTGATACAGCACATCTTCTGACTTCTCATCTTCTTCCCAAAACTCAGACAGTGCTTCTCTAATGTTATGGATACTCTCAAGGACGTGATCTGCACCCTTAACCCCATGCGAATAACCCACCTATACAATCAATAAATCAATCAAACTATTGAATAAACGTGAATTCCAGAACAGAAACCATTGGCAATTACTGCTTTTAGTGTGAATTCTCACCAGCACTGTGCCGAGACCTATCCGCTTAGCTGCTTGTATATTCCTCACGCTATCATCGAAGAAGATCTAGAGAATAATTTGAAACGCAATTTAGCAAGTATTCAAGCACATGCGAACTGTGTTTTCTTAATTGATCATTAGTGATGTGCTTACAGCTCTTTTAGGATCAATATTAGCCAGTTTAAGAGCAAGCTCCATGGCAGACTCTGACGGTTTGCAAAGAACTGGTGTCTTTGGGAGCGCTACACCAGCAATAGGCCTAGCAGAGTGCTCCAAAATGTCGAATAGTTTGGTTGCGCAGTAGGCTTCGCAATTGGGATCATTAAGGCTCTCAAAACATATAATTCCTTCAAAACAATCCTCCAATCCGAGCCTGCTCAGCACTCTGGCGGCATGAACTTTGTCGGCGTTGGTGAATATCTGTTGAGAAAGCAAAGTTAGTGATGATGAAGAAAACGGAAGGTATTAGTTTTCTTTGTAGTCATCAGTTTCTGCAAAGCTTACAACTTTACGAATTGGCAGGCTGAGTAGAAGATGCTTAAGGATGGGATCCGGCTTCAGCTTCTCATAAGGTAATCTCCCATGCACAAAACTGCAAGTTTGGCAAAGAACACAACATCAACATCTAAGCAAATATGAAATAAAATGAAGAAAAATAGTAAGTGGGGAAATGATTAGAACCTGTGGTAATCATCGTAGTTGAAAGAATAACCAATTGCCTTAAAAATGAACAAAGCAAACAACATAAGCCCGAAATTCAGAATGAGCACAAAGTAGATAATAAGGACATTGGAATGAACTTAATTACCCTCAATCCAGCCATCGTTGTCCCATAGTTCTTATAAAGCAGGTTGCATAGTTCTGAGACTTTGCTCTTCTCAATCCCAAGCTTCTCCACCATATACTCTATGGATCGAACAAATATAAAGAGCATATCAGCACACCGAGCAGAGGGTTAATTAAGAGGATCAGAAGAACGAAGCTCAGAAAGAAATCAACCTCCGATGTTTTTGAGGCACTCGCTAGCTATGCCAGAGCTCAGAGGGTATAAAGTATCATCAAGATCTTCATGTTTAAGCCCAAAAGAGGGGGGAAAACGCAAATAAATAAAGGTGAACATGAAACAGACATTACTGTACTGATCTGTAGAAAGCAATATTTCAAGGAAAAAATGCTTACCAAAAATCAGGCAATCCACCTTCGACTTCAGGTCCTTATGATACAGATCCTCGTAGGCCATTTAGGAAAATTAAAAAAAAAAACCCTTGAAAAGCCAAATATAAACATTTTAGATACTAATTTGTATGGAAAGCATTTCTTTCATGTTTTTCCTATAGAAATTAAAATAAGCATATAAATGATATAAGCTTTTAGAATGATTTAGCGAAGTTTACAGAAGCCGCTAAAAATTGGAACTTCGGAAGACTAATGATCACAAAAAATGAAATTGGATAAAGACATCTAAGAATTTTCAAAAAAATTAAATTGTTTGTCCTGAAAAGGTATAAAAGGTAGAGGGTTCTTAAGAGGAACCAACCGGAATATGAAAGCTAAGCTAGGCGAGGCTCAATGCGGAGGGGAAAAATGGAGAGAATCTCCAAATTGTTGATGATTATCGAAAAACGGGAAAGAGAGAGGCGGAGGGGGAAGGAGAATGGGGAGCTGAGTAGGGTTTAAATAAGCTAATAGCCGTAGCCGTTGCATTTCTTAACCTGTGAGGATTAATGAGATAATCACACTTATTTCGGCAGGTGCCGCACACGTGTGAGGTTGCCAGCTCTCTGCCAGCCTGGCAGCGGCAGAGTCCAGGAAGTAGTTCTTTCTTGCCCGGTGGCGTTAAGTGTAGGCTTTGTTCTATGAATTTTGATATTTTGATTGCACTTAAGAGAAACTGATATTAGACATCTAAGTAAGGAGTTTTAAAACTTATATTTAGAGTTAGGTTTCCTACTCAAAATTGACTACTAATTATTTGTTCTTATTGGATTCAAGTTAAATTTCATTATAAATTAGTATATGTGATTTTTTGAAGTTAGATTCATGTTCAAATTGAGCAAAAAATTAATCTAATCTTAACAAATTGTTGATATTAAATGATAAATTAATTTTTGGTGCAATAACTATAGATATGGTATTCTTCGATCACCATATGGTTTGATTTTAGTAAGGCAGTTCAAATTTTTTTGTGTTAAGTTATTTATGATAACTGAAAATTGAGTGAATGAGTCGATCCCTTGCACCCTCTCATCTTAATTCATCTCCATCCCATGATTGACATCTAAAAAGGAACCTCTCGATAATTTACTCATTTTGCATATGTTCTTATGAGAATTATTTTTTGTCAAGCTATATTCCTAGAAGTAGATTTGCTAATTTTTATTTTGAACAAGAAAGGACAATGCTTTTGTTAATGAAAATTTAATATAAAAAATAGTAATGAAAAATATATGGATGAGTCTAAAGAAAAAAAAAAAGACGTTATATCCAACCACGGTGGAGCTAACTCATTTCCCTAAGGTTTTGCAAAACTCATGTCTTGGGCACAAATTCACCATTCAAGTAATGTAGCTCCCAGTAGCTTTGCTTTTCCTGCACTCGCATATTTCATGGAATTGCCCTCTACAAAACTTTTGTATATTTAAAGATAAAATCATATCTCATGAGGTAATGTTTATTCTTCCAATCTCTAAGCTCTATATATTTATCATTTAAATCATAATATCTTTATAGGCCGCAAACTGTTTTTGATCTTCCATGTAATAATAATATAATAATCACTATTATTATTTGTTGAATCCAAATTTGTTCTGTNAAATATCATTAGAGGCTGCAAACTGTTTTTGATCTTCCATATAATAATAATATAATAATCACTATTATTATTTGTTGAATCCAAATTTGTTCTGTGAGGCATGCCCAAAGATCAGAGCAGTAGGGACCTTAGAAGAGAAAAAGAAAGATAGAGAAGAGAAAAAAATATAATATATCATGCATAGACTTGCCCCGTAGGGGCGAACGAGGTATCCCAGGCTCTTTGACCCTTTTTATCTTTAGAATATAGGGATTATAAGAGAAGTGGAGAGAGAGATTCTTACAAAAGATGGATCTAGCGAAAAGAGCCAAAAACCCCCTCCTTAAATATGATATGATTCCCATATTTATAGGAGATAGAGGGGCCATGTATAAAATTACGTGTTTGCTCCTAATTTAATGGAGGAGTTACATGTCTTTACGACGTATTTTTATGGTTGTCGTTTTAATATGGGAGTTACAGGTTCTTATGATGCATTTTTATAGTCATAACCTATTTTGACATTTTTTCATCATCTATCTTTTTATCTGGACCCTTAAATTGTTTTAAGATTCATGCAGACCATTTTTGGGTTTGCATCTTAAATTATTCATTTTTTTGGATTTTTGATAGGGATAGTAATGATAAAGACAAGAAAATTTTTAAAGAAAAAAAACATGATTGCATGAATCACTGATGATACTCCCTATTTAGGTGTTCTTTACGCTCCGTTCTGACATCTCTTGCACTATCTTATCGACTCAAAAGCATTTTTCTCTCAATTAACTTTTTCTTAGTTTTGTGTTGAGGTACTCATTTGTATTGATTTGGTTGTCTGTGTTGACTGGCAACCTAGCTCTTGAGAAAATTACAAGTCATGAAACCATCCAGCTGTAGTTTTACTCTTCATCCATCCCATTTTTTAGGTCAAACCGTCAATTGCTCGCTCATCCCGAAGTTCTTTTATTTGCTCTTCATTGGAGGGGAGTCATTTTTTTGCTTGCCATGGAGAGAATTCTTTTGTTTTCTCCCATCGGATGCTTGTCTCGAAGGAAAAATTTTTATTTCTTACATCTTGTTCGCCCACTCAGAACTGAGTTTGTCGAATATCAATTGAACTTGCGATAAGTTTAGAGAAATTTGTAACATTATACTTGATAAGTTGTGAGGTAACACTCAGTTTATTTGCTAGATGGGGTGTCAACCACTCAGAATTAACCAAGCGACGAGGATGTACAGTTAGGTGGCTTGGTTTGACCGTTGTGAGCCAGCCATACATGGTACTCGCCTCATAGCCAAAGCCTCTAGAAATTCAACAAAAGTGGCATTTCTGACTCCGGATCTGTTGTCAAATGAACTCTTTAATGCACTTCCTATTAGGAGTGTCTTTAAGATGTATTTATTTATCATCATTAGCATCACTTCTCTTCTTGTTGTTAACTTGCTCCACGCTCACCTTACTTTTGAAGATGTTGAATCTAAATTGTCTTGTGAGGCATGCCAAAGAATCGAAGTAGTAAAAACCTTAAGAGAGAAAAAAAAGGGAGTGAAGGAAAAATATATAAAATAGAATACATAGAATTGCCCCTTAGAGGAGAACTGAGGAATCTTCGGCCTATTTAACAAATTTTATGCTGAGAATATTGGAATTACAAGAAAAGGGGAGCATATCTTTTTATAGAAGATAGGACTAAAAAAAAGAGCAAAAAACCCCACTCTTTCTCATAGTGGTACGATTCCCCTATTTAAAGAAGACAGAGGGACCAACTCTAAAATTACATGCTTGCCCTTATTTTAATGAGAGAGTTATAAGCCTCTTTTTATGGCCNAACAGGTTCTTATGATGCATTTTTATAGTCATAACCTATTTTGACACTTTTTCATCATCTATCTTTTTATCTGGACCCTTAAAGTGTTTTAAGATTCATGCAGACCATTTTTGGGTTTGCATCTTAAATTATCCATTTTTTTGGATTTTTGATAGGGACAGTAATGATAAAGGCAAGAAAATTTTTTAAGAAAAAAAACATGATTGCATGAATCACTGATGATACTCCCTATTTAGGTGTTCTTTACGCTCCATTCTGACATCTCTTGCACTATCTTTTCGGCTCAAAAGCATTTTTCTCTCAATTAACTTTTTTTTAGTGTTGTGTTGAGGTACTCATTTGTATTGATTTGGTTGTCTGTATTGACTGGCGACCTAGCTCTTGAGAAAATTACAAGTCATGAAACCATCCAGCTGTAGTTTTACTCTTCGTCCATCCCATTTTTTAGGTCAGACCGTCAATTGCTCGCTCATCCCGAAGTTCTTTTATTTGCTCTTCATTGGAGGGGAGTCATTTTTTTGCTTTCCATGGAGAGAATTCTTTTTTTTTCTCCCATCGGATGCTTGTCTCGAAGGAGAACTTTTATTTCTTACATCTTGTTCGCCCACTCAGAACTGAGTTTGTCGAATATCAATTGAACTTGGGATAAGTTTAGAGAAATTTGTAACATTATACTTGATAAGTTGTGAGGTAACACTAAGTTTATTTTCTAGATGGGGTGTCAACCACTCAGAATTAACTAAGCGACGAGGATGTACAGTTAGGTGGCTTGTTTTGACCGTTGTGAGCCAGCCATACATGGTACTCGCCTCATAGCCAAAGCCTCTAGAAATTCAACAAAAGTGGCATTTCTGACTCCGGATCTGTTGTCAAATGAACTCTTTAATGCACTTCCTATTAGGAGTGTCTTTGAGATGTATTTATTTATCATCATTGGCATCACTTCTCTTCTTATTGTTAACTTGCTCCACGCTCACCTTACTTTTGAAGATGTTGAATCTAAATTGTCCTGTGAGGCATGCCAAAGAATCAAAGTAGTAAAAACCTTAAGAGAGACAAAAAGACAGTGAAGGAAAAATATATAAAATAGAATACATAGAATTGCCCCTTAGAGGTGAACTGAGGAATCTTCGGCCTATTTAACAAATTTTATGCTGAGAATATTGGAATTACAAGAAAAGGGGAGCATATCTTTTTATAGAAGATAGGACTAAAAAAAAGAGCAAAAAACCCCACTCTTTCTCATACGTGGTACGATTCCCCTTTTTAAAGAAGATAGAGGGACCAACTCTAAAATTACATGCTTGCCCTTATTTTAATGAGAGAGTTATAAGCCTCTTTTTATGGCCCCAATTTAATTGGGACTTAAAGGTCATTATGGTGCCTTTTAATGGTCCCCACTTTGATAAGGGAATTATAGGCTCTTATGGTTCCTTTTTATATTCATTTATAATTTTGGTATGTTTTCTTCATATATCTTTTTATTTAGACCTTTAGATCCTCTCGAGATTTGTGCATATCATTTTTGGGAGTACATTATTATTACTATATTTGTTGTTATTATTATTTTCTTAGTGTAAAAGAATTCACAGCAGTTGAGTGATTAACTAATGTTTTAGCATTGTACGAGAACCTTGCACACTTTCATGTAATAAAAAGTGACGGGAAGTAACACTAGAAGATTTTTCAGGGAAAATCCAGAAAGGAAAAAAGTCACAGGACCTAGTAAGTCCAGTTGAAAAAATCCACTATAAATTGGTGGNAATTAACTAATATTTTAGCATTGTACGAGAACCTTGCACACTTTCATGTAATAAAAAGTGACGGGCAGTAACACCAGAAGATTTTTCGTGGAAAATCCAGAAAGGAAAAAAGTCACAGGACCTAGTAAGTCCAGTTGAAAAAATCCACTATAAATTGGTGGATTACTAATATAGCCTACGCGTGGGAAATGGTTACACAATCTTCTGAGCTAGAAATTCCATGAGCGAATGAACTTGTTGCCAAATGATAAGGAGGATATAAACCAAGAGTAAAACTTAGAGCTTCAATTCACCATCGAACGATGTCCGGGATGATGCACCACTTTGTATGTTGTTTTGTAAGGTGAATCGTCACAAGGAGTGGGCTGCAACCAATGGTGATCGAGGCAACTGAAGATTGGTGGTCGATAGTGGTTGGTGATAGTCAAGGGCTACTGGAGTGGGAGGCATTTGTCGGATCGTTGGTGTAGAAGTGATGCTAGAGTTTAGCTCTATCTCCAAGCTATAGTTTTTTTCAAGCATCAAGCTTCAGGTCCCTTCTTAAGAGGAGGTAGTGCTTTCTCTATAGTGTCCCGATTTCAACTAATGAAGGAATCTGAACTACTTTAATCGCACAACCCAGAGAGATTTCAACAATTAGATGGTCTTTGATAAACATTTGAGTATATTTAAAATGTCAGAATTGAGCAATCTTGGGCTCATTGTATTTATCTTATCGAGACACTCAATTTGATGATATGATCACAAGATTTGACACTTGATTAACTTTCTCAAAATGTGCTTCCAAAAGTGACTTAATGGCTATATCAGGCTTGATTTGGTTTGGATTGGATAAATTTTTGATACAGTTGGGTTTTGCCTTATAAAGCAAGTTAGTTTGAATATAAGTTTATTGAAATCAGAGCTTTTAATGCCTTTTAATCAAAGTTTGAGTATTTCTTACTCAAAATTTCACCTCGTGATCTGCGTCATTCCTTACGTTTAGTGTCGGATGTTGGAAATTTGTTGACGAGATATCAGTTGCCTTTATATTCTTAGGAGCGATAATTTTGCCATCCAAAAATATTGAATATGGAGTATTTTATTCTTCATGATGTGCCCATCTACATAAATACATATATATTAAATTGCCTTTTATTTTTTTTACATAAGACTAACAAGTTTTCAAAATGAACTGATGGGATCTTATGCGAATGGACGATGGCAGAAGCCCAGATGATAGGCATTTCAAGCAGATGGTGAGCTCCTCACACCGACGACGTCAACAACAGCATACAGGAATATTTTTTTTCCTTTTTCTTTTTCTAAATGGTCGATATAGTTTTCTTTTTCATTGTGCTTGAAATAGTTTTTTTTTAATGGCCACAACTATTTTTTTTCGTAATGCCTAAAAAAATTTTCTTCCTTAATGCCATACATCTTTTTTTTTATATAAAATTGCAATTGTTTTGAGCAAATAGATTTGCCTAGGAGAGGAGGAAAAAGAATGATTCTCATAAAATTGCTGATAAAAAAGATTACCTAGAAGAAGGAATTCATCTCGATCTGTAAAGTAGGCAATCAACGTGATCTTATTTTGTTATCCCAAGCCTATTAGAAGATCCATATGATCTTCTTTCATGTTGTAGTGAGGAAGAAAGTCATCCCCAACCTATATTGCAGACNTTCATGAGAATGATACGATAAAACACAGATTTCATATATAAAAAAAGTTTACAAAACAAAAGAAATAAAATACACAACTTATCTCACAATCCTTCCCAAAAAAATCCTTGGAAGTTCTCTCCAAGTCTTTCTCTCTTTACAAGCAATCACAATTCTCTCTTAGAAGTGTAATGAAGAGGAAATCTCTCACCTTCCATCTCCTCTTACAATCCTTGAAGAAATCTCCAAGTCCTTAACTTTCTCTCTCTCTCTCTCTAAATCTCCTTCTAGCCTTCATGCCACACACACCTCACTCAACTCAAAACTCCTCCTTATCAAGCCTTAGACTTCCTTCACTTTTATCAAAGGCTGCCTCCCTCCAAAAAGAATTCAAAATTTCTTCCAAAATTCTGTCTAAAAGTCAACTCTTTTGAATTCAAAAGACATGTACATTATTCCAAGAGACATATCTCTTCATAAAAGAACCTTCCAAAGTGTTAGGATGCATTAAATTACTCCAAAGGGTGTTTAGAACAAGTGACCCTTTGAAAATTTTTGCAAAATTTTTCTTGAACCGCTTTAATCCACAAAAAGTCGTCGCTGGCGCATCTGGCGCATCATGCGCCAACTCTCAATCAAATGACACATCTAGCGCCAATATGACGAATCATGCGCTAGTTTGCTGAAGACCGCACTGTTCTGGGTTTTGGTACATCTTGGGCAAATTCAGCTCTTCTGGAGCCATTCTGGAGTATCATGCACAAGAATCCAAAAATTTGCTGTTTTGGCTCCAATATTTGTCCTTTTTGCTACTTTTGCTCCAAATGCCTAAAATTGATATACCTACAACAAAAATATTGAAAATATCTTTATTTAAAGAGCAATATCAACAAAAATAATCATAAAATATATATTTAAAACTACATATTGTTTTTGTGTATCAAAATCTCCTAAACTTAAATGTTACTCATCTTCAAGTGACACTCTTACTACATAAAAGCATATGACTTAGGATAGAGACTAACTTATAACTTCTATACTTTAGTTCAATAAATAAAATAGTAAAATTTAAGAAAAACCTTTAATAACTTATATTCAAATTCTAAGTCTAAGAGTACTTAGTAGTCAATTTTAAAATTTCTGAATTTCTATTCATTTGAAGAAGAAATGCAATTTGGCATATCAAGGATATTTAGAATATTCATATGAAAATGTACTTCATGAAAATTTTACTAATAATCCAATATAAGTTTAGAAAACGTAATAAAATTTTTTCTTTAAGTATAGATTCAAGTGAATCCAATTTTTAATTAGGCATCTCCTGAAGCGTCTCCTCACTTATTTTTCTTTTCTTTTCCTTTTCTTCTTCCTTTTTTTTTCTTTTTGGAACTTTTCATTCCTTTATTTTCTTTTTATTTTTCAAGTAAGGATTACTATATCTGGATAGCCTTTAATAGTTTTGAACTTCACTAGCATCTTCTTAAATGTAAAACTCCTTACCTTTCTCACTTTATAAATTATATTAGTTAATGATTTTCATAAAGTCTCATTCTTTTCTTTTTACATGAAACTATAAAATTCTTAATACTTAAAAAATATATTTTCCTTTACTTTAAATAGAAAACCTTAGTCTTATCTTATCATACCAATTATCTCTAACTTTAGAATTGACCTTCATAATTAAAAACTTTTTACCTAAATTTACCATAATATTCATAAACATAAGTATAGTCATTTAAAGTTTAATCTTAATATCCTAGGTCATGTTAAATTAATTCTAAAAATATTGTTACTTAAGGACAAATAAAATTTAGTTTACTTCATTTTAAAAGAAAATTTTCTTCCCCCCAAACTTAAGTTTTTAAGTATTTTAAAAATGTTTTATCACAAAAATTACTTGGTGAAAGAAAACACTAAATGCATGAAAATAAAAAATAACATATAGAGGATTTCTGGCTATGAAACTGGGCTCTGGTATACTACAGGTACTAACTTTAAAAATACATACAGGCTTTAAAGCATTAAATGAGACATAATATATTCTAAAGAATTTTCAGAGAATTAAATACATAACAGAAGCATAAGGACTGAAGCTGGGGCAAGTAGGAAATTCCACATTAGATTCACCCCTAAGACATCTCACCATAGTATCCTCAAAAGATAAATCATGCTGAACTCTTATTTGCTTATACTCATCATTATAAACATTTCTTGCTCCAATTTCTCCAATCTGATTCTAAATATTTACTATATCCAATTATTGTATCATGAGTTGGTCCATAATGTTTTCTAGTGATGTAGGG
>JXCR01147111.1:34796-48672 GCA_002079205.1 Phalaenopsis hybrid cultivar
CAAATCAGTATTTAATTAATTAAAAATAAAATATGCATCAAATGGACTCTAAAGCATTTCCACATTGTTATCCTCTATTCACCGAGCAAGAAGTTATTTTTATTTTATTTTTGTGATTTTTCTACACCAAGATATGAATTTTTAAGGCTAGCAATAATTTTTTGATTTTTTAAATCCCTATTTATCTATTTAAACGCGCGACGCCACACCAACCTACGATGACTCTGAAGTTCCACGAGGCGGGCTCCTATTAGACGCCGCTGTCCACCTCAACGCTGAATCGGCCCAAGATTTATGTTTCGAAGCGCTATCCAGCTTCATCTCGACCGTCCATCCGATACACATTTGATCGAACGTCACTCCGTCATTGTCCCCGATAGCCTAGCCCGAGAACCATCCATCTTCTAGCCTTAAGGTCTCTCTCATTTCTTAACCAAATTAAGCGATTTTTTTTTTCAAATGCTCGCCTAGACCAGACGATCACATCCATAAGGTTATGATGCCATGAAATCAACTTAAAACAAATGGAGAGTTCAAATAGGCTCGGGAAGAAGAGAAGTTTTATACCTTTGCTATGAGAAGTGAAGCTTCAATCAGAGAGTCTTGGTACATTTGTCGTAATCCAATGAGAGTAGGGATTGAGTCTCTAGTCTTGGTGTAAGGCCTAGGTACGATTTTGATCACGACTAGATTTGGGTGTTGGTCTAGAGCTAAGGTAGAGGCTCTGTCAGAGGGGGATTTGATAGGGCTTAAACTTCTTTCACTGTTGTGAAGGTGTGGGTGAAGTTAATTTGAGTTTGGTGGACTGTGGAGGTGTATTGGGCTCTGTCCTGGTTTCTGACAAGATTTCGAGCTCAAAATTGAACTTCGGCAGTGGAAATTGGTGAGGGAAAACAATTGGAATGCACTGAGGGGATCTTAGGGAAGCTTTGTGGTCTGTTTGGAGAGGTCTCTCTATGAAATTTTTAGCACCTTTTCCCATGGCCGTGGGAGGTGCTTTTTATAAAAATGCCTAAGAAGTGGCTGTCATGGCCAATTAGGGGGTACATTGTGCTGCTTAGGTGGAGGGCAGAGGAGCTCTACAATTTAATNTAGGGCTGATATTGTCTCAGTAACCAATTAGAAAGAATCACATGAGGTTGTATGAATGAGAATAGAACTCATATGGTTTAGTGCAAAAAAATAAGGAAATAATCTTTGAAGGGTGTAGAGTTAGAGGACTTTAAAGTGACAGGTTAAAACCCTCAAATTGGTTTATTATTTTAGGTTATGATACGAGAAGTTAGCCCCCAAGTGGAGAGAACCGAGGGAACTCTAGAGTGAGAGCTAGTATCTTCATTGCCTAGACGGTCTTCAAAACTTTTCAAACTTTAAATTAGCTAATATTCTTTATAGCATCTCTAGTAAGGGTAAAGAATAATATTGCTCCTATTTGACACAACACAATTTGCATACTTCCATAATAGAAATCTTATACTTATTACTGACTCATGACAAGGAGAAAGATATTTTCTTATTAAGTGCTTTTCTTTTAGATAAACTCAAGTTATCTTTAGAAGTTTTTATTATTTTGTCAAAATATAAAAAATACCAAAAAGATTTGAATTTTAATTACTATAAAAATATATATAGTTTAAGTAGTTGTCTTTTTGAAATAAAAATTTTGTTGTTCAATAATGCATATTATAAATCTCCCTATGGGTTCGATATTCGGGGCTTAATCAAAAAGTCCTGTATTACTTGATAATGATAGGTATACTTACGTAGTATCCCAACATATATTAAGTTAAAAATATAATTGAAGATATTGTTATACTGTTGCATTTAAACAGTAATGTGATCAAGTTTATGGCACCGTTGCCCGGAGAGAAATTGATTGAAAGCAAATTTTTATTTTTAGAAAGTCTTATTTAAACTTTAAGATTTAATGTAAGAATATATTATTATAGTATTTTATTTTATGTTAGTGTATGCGTAGTTTAGGTTCTAAATGACTAGTGCCGTACGATTCTGATTAAAAAAGAATTGTTAAGAAAATCAGAAAAAGCAAAAAAATAAAATTTTTTGAAAAATCTAAAAAAGTTATAGAAATTGCAAACCAAAATGATCAGAATGCTGAATTACATCAAGAACTTAGACCTTTACGAGATTATGCCAACCCTACGGTAGATGAACTTGATTTTAGTATTCAAAAACCCACTATAGTGGCTAATTCATCTGAACTTAAACCTGTTATTATCCAAATGGTATCAAATAATCAGTTTGGGGGATCATCAACTGAAGATCCAAATTTACATCTTGCCAATTTTCTAGTATTTTGTGCTACATTTAAATATGATGGTGTATCAAATGATGCCATAAGACATAAGTTATTTCTTTTCTTATAGAGGGATAAAGAAAAGATGTTTTTGAATTTGTTAGCACCTGAATCTATCATAACTTGGGGTGATTTATCACAAAATTCCTTGCTAAATATTTTCCACCATAAAAAATTGGAAAGCTTAGTAATGATATTACATCTTTTAATTAGTTTGAAGAGGAATCTATTTATGAAGCATTGGAACAATTTAAGGAACTTATAAGATAATGTCCCCACCATGCTATACAAAATTTGTTATTAATTTAAACTTTTTATAATGTATTAGCTGGGCCTCTTTGATCTATTATCGATGTCGCTGGTGGTGGTTCATTGATGTCAAAACTATTTCTTGACGCTTATGCTTTAATTGAAGAATGACTACCAATAATTTTCAATGGCCTTCTGAGAGGGTGAATCTAAAGAAAGTAGCAAATATTCATTCATTTGATGCATTTACTATGTTAGCAAATCAAGTTGTTGCAATTTCAAGGAAGTCAGACCAATTTGGAATGAATTTTTCTTAAACAATTTCTATGATTGAAGAGAATTCATTAGCCAAATGGCAGATTCTCAAGCATCATTAGAAACTTTGAATGCCATAAATAATAAGCAGAATATCCCATATTCAAACTATTATAACCAAAGTTAGAAGAACCATCCAAACTTCAATTGGAATAATACTACGGGTGATAATAATCAGCAATGGAGGAAGAGTCAAGTAAACCCATTGAGAATCTGGAAAAAACAAGGGAATAAAAATTATATATCTACTTATTCTGTAGGTTTTAACAGTAATCCACAACTTAAGGAGAAAAAGCTATCTATAGAAGAAGCGCTGTTACAAATAGGAAATTAGTTATAAAGTCAAGGAAATACAATTAAAAATATTGAGAATCAACTCGGACAAATCACAAATTTATTAAGTAATAGATCCCAAGGAACACTTCCTAGTAATACTGAAACAAATTTGAAAGCCCAGAATAAAGAGCAAGTAAAAGCTGTTCAACTTAGAAATGAAAATGAGTTGGAAGGTAGGGTTCAAAAAGAAAATGAAGTAAAGTGAGAAGAAACTGAAGAATCAAAAGAGTATGCTCCAAAATATTCTGAAAGACCTATGTCTCCACTGATAATTGATTTGGAAAAGCCACCACCTCCATTTCCTCAAAGACTTCATTAATAGAAGTTGGATAAGCAATTTTCAAAATTTTTGGAAATTTTTAAGAAGCTTACAATTAATATTTGTCAACAAAAGTTGGATAAGCAATTTTCAAAATTTCTGGAAATATTTAAGAAGCTTATAATTAATATTCCTATTAGTTGAAGTCTTAGAACAAATGCTAAGCTATGTAAAGTTTATGAATGATATTATTAATAGGAAAAGGAACTTTGAAGATAATGAGACTGTTGCACTTAGTGAGAAGTGCAGTGCTATAATTCGGAAAAAGCTTCCTGAAAAGCTTAAAGATCATTGTATCTTTACAATTTCATGTGCAATAGGAGACATATTTTTATGGGAAAGCTTTATGTGATTTAGGTGCAACAATTAACCTTATGCCATTATCAATATTTAAAAGATTGGGATTAAGAGAAAAAACCCCTACCACTGTAACTATGCATTTACTAGATTGTTTGATAACGTACCCTAAAGGAGTTATAGAAGATGTCCTAGTGAAAGGGGATCAATTTATCTTTCATGTTAATTTCATTATGCTAGATATGAAAGAAGATAAAAGACACCTATCAATTTGGGGAGACCTTTCCTAGCCACAGTAAGAGCAATGATAGATGTGCACAATGCACATTAATGATCAAACTGTTACTTTTAACATTTCAAAATCAATGAAGTATCCTGTAAAAGGTAAAGATGATGAATGCTATAGAATGAATGTTATAAGATATCCAAGTGAATGTCATTTCAAAACTAATTATGAAGAAAAATTTGAAGTGAAAGATTTGGAACACGAGAAAGAAGAGGAATTATATCAATGTAAAGATCTTTTTAAGGAAGATTCAAACTATGTTTGTGAAAGTTTTGAAATTTTGGACACAATAAGAAAAAGATAAATCATTTTGTCCATTGATTGAAATACCTCCAGAACTTGAGTTGAAATTACTTCTTAATCATTTAAAATATGCCTTTTTAGGTGGTTCCTCTACTTCCCCAGTTATAATTTCCTCAAAGTTAACGATGGAAGAAGAAGAAAAATTGATGAAAATTTTAAAAATTTTTAATAAATCCTTTGGATGGACAATTATTGATATTAAAGGAATCACTCCTTCAATTTGTATGCATAAAATTCATATGGAAGAAAACTGCAAACCTAGGGCTGATCCTCAAAGGAGATTGATTCCTGTTATGAAAGAAGTTGTAAAGAAAGAAATTTTAAGGTGGTTAGATGTTGGAATTATCTACCTTATTTTAGATAGTGCGTAGGTTAGTCCAATTCACTGCGTTCCTAATAAATGAGGAGTAACTATGACTGTGAATGAACATAATGAGTTAATACCTACTAGACAAGTCACTGGGTGGCAAATTTATATTAATTATAGAAAATTAAATCTTGCCACTAGGAAAGATCATTTTCCACTACCCTGTCTTGGTCAAATGCTGGATAGACTAGTTGGGCATAAATACTTTTATTTTCTGGATAAATATATTGGTTATCACCAAATACAAATAACTCCTAAGGATCAAGAGAAAAAAACTTTTACTAGTCCTTATAGTACATTTGCTTTTAGAAGAATGCCCTTTGATTATGTAATGCCCCTGCTACATTTCAAAGATGTATGATGACAATTTTTTGTGATTTAATTGAGAAAAGGGATTGAAGTATTTATGGATGATTTTTTAGTGTTTGGAACTTCATTTGACTCATGTTTAAAACATTTATATAAAGTTCTTAAGCATTATGAAGAAACAAATTTAGTCCTTTGTTGGGAAAAATGCCAATTTATGGTAGTAGGAGGAATTGCTTTAGGACATAAAATATCAGAAAACTGTATGGAAGTAGATCCTACTAAAATTCAAGTGATCGCTAATTTACCTAATCCAATAAATGTAAGGAAAATTAGGAGTTTTTTCGGACATGCTAGAAACTATAGATAATATATTAAAGTCTTCTAAAAAATTGCTAAGCCTTTATGCAATTTACTGGAGAAAGATGTAATTTTCAATTTTAATGAAGAGTGCCTAAAACGTTTTGAGCTATTAATAGAAAAATTAATTACCGCACCAATTATAGTTTCACCATATTGGGGAAAATCTTTTGAACTGATGTGTGTTGCTAGTGATTATGCTATTGGAGCTATTTTAGGATAAATATATGATAGAATTTTCAAAGTAATTTACTATGCTGGTAAAACTCTTAATGAAACTCAAATTAATTATACAACAACTGAAAAAATAGTTATTAGCAATAGTAAAAGCCTTTAACAAATTTATATCATATTTAATTGGAACTCATTGCGTAGTGCAGACATATCATTCTTCTATTAAGTATTTAATGAAAAAGAAGGATGTTAAACCAAGACTTATAAGATAGATTCTTCTTTTACAAGAGTTTGATTTTATAATAGTAGATCAGAAGGGGACTGAAAATCAAATTGCTGATCATTTTTCTAGACTTGAGTTAGAAAAACCACTTTGTTTTGAAAAAAGAAATTAATAAACAATTTTCAGATGAAAAATTGTTCACTATTAATGAGTGGCGTGTTCCGTGTTATGCCGACATTGTGAACTTTCTTGTTAGTGATATTATACTATATGGAATAACATACCAACAAATAAGGAAATTTATTTCTAAAGCTAAGATTTATTTTTGGGATGACCCATTTTTATATAAATAAGGAAAGGATCTAATTATTCGAAGATGTGGTACCTTTAGAAGAGACTTATGAAATTATCAAAAAATGTCATAATTCTGATTTTAGGAGACATTTTGGTGTTGACAAAACAACATACAAAATCTTACAATCTGGATTCTATTGGCCTACTATCTTTAGAGATTTTAATGCTTATATTAAAACTTGTGATAGAAGTCAACGAGTAGGCTATATTTCTAGGAGAAATAAGATGCCCCTCAATTAAATGCTAGAAGTTGATATTTGATATTTGGGGATTAGATTTCATGGGACCATTTATACCATCTTTTAAAAATTTATATATATTGTTAAGAGTGGACTATGTAGTCAAATGGATAAAAGTTATTGTTTTACCTTGATGTGATGCTCGAAGTGTTGCAAAATTTTTGAAAATGAACATATTTTGTAGATTTGGGATGTCTAGAGTGATAATAAATGACGGGTGAAGTCATTTTAGAAATGCGATAATGGAGGAATTATTAAAGAAATATCATATAAACCATAGAATTGCTACTGCTTATCATCAGATAAGTGGTTTAGCCGAATTATCCAATCGAGAAGTTAAAAGAATTATGAAAAAATCTGTGAATCCAACAAAAATAGATTGGTTAGTCAAACTTGACTATGCTTTATGGGCATATAAGGCTGCATACATAACTCGTATAGAAATGTCCTAATATAGGCTATTTTTTGGGAAAGCTTGTCACTTACCAGTTGAACTTGAGCATAAAACATATTGGGAGATTAAAGAGTTCAATTATAATTTGAAAGATGCTGGTGAGAAAAGATTATTTCAATTAAATGAGCTTGAAGAGATAAGGAATGAATCTTATGAGAGTGCTAAGATTTACAAAGAAAAGATAAAAATGTGACATGATCGAAGGATTCTTACTAAAAATTTTCAGCCAGGGCAACAAGCTTTGCTATATAATGCAAGGTTAAGATCATTTTTAGGCAAACTTAAGTCCAGGTGTATGAGGCCATTTATTGTGATGAAAGTTTATCCTTATGGAGTAGTGGATATCAAAGATCCTAAAACTGAGAAAGTATTTAAAGTGAATAGTCATAGATTGAAACCTTATTTTGTTGGGGAACAACGTAAATTTAATGATCAAATGATGTTGGGTCAACCAGAATAAGCACTGGTTACGTCGAGCTGACGATGTTAAACCAAGCGCTTTATGGGAGACAACCCATAACTATCAATGAGTTTTGCTTTGAATGTTGTTTGTGTGTGATTAAGAAAATTTGGTGTAGTATTTTTGAAACTGTTATGTGTTAGTATTGATTTTAAGACTTTATTTAGTGATCTAGATATGCTCGAATGAGTATTCAGAAGTTAAGTTCACTAGTACAAAATTGAGTACTGGCGCTTAAGCGCCAATATTCGGAGCTTAAGCACATTCGGAGCTTAAGCGTGGATATCAAAAACCATGTGTAAAAATTCAATTTCTAGAAGCTTAAAACGCCAATTGGTTAACTAAAACGTGTCATAGCAGTTTTAGGACGTGCCTAGAAGTTAATTGAGGGATTTAGGCCTATAAATATAAGGGTTTTGTGATAGAACTTCACTCTAAAAATATTTTCTAACTTAAATTCTAAGAAAAAGAGAGATTTAGAGAAGATGTCTTCATGAGGGATTGATTTGAAGAAAAAGGAAGAGGTCATGAGGAAGAAATTCATTAGTCAGAGTACACAAGAGATGTATAACAGTTTCTTAGCCGTTAGTATTGAAGGAATAACAAAAAGGATCAACAAAATTGAGGCTAGCGTGACTTTGCTTGAGACAAAGGTAAATGAAGTTTATGCACATCTAGAGCATATTGGATGACAATTGAAAATGCAATTTAGTCATACTAGCTATATAGAGGAAGTAGATAAGGCGATGCATCTTAAGAAGAAATGGATTGAAGAAGATTATATTAGAGCTCGTCACCACCATTCGTTTTATCAACTCTATAATCTAAATGCCTGAGGAGAGACTAATGAAAGACCATAATTTGTCCCAACAAATGAAGAATGAAATTAAGTTTGGTTTTAGAGTTTGTTTATTAGGATTCGCTGTTTTATGTGTAAGTGTTAAATCTTGTTTTTAGTCTTTATGTTTTTTGTGTGTCTAATTGTGTTAGTTTGTTAAGTGTTTGTATTTAGGAAAATTTTCTCATCTGAGACTATTTGGAGTGAGAATTAAGTGTTACATGTACTTGTAGTAGTTTGTAAATGAATTTAAGTGTTTATTTGTGAAAAATTTTGTGTTATTTTAGCCTCAAATTGAATTAGTTCTATTGAAGAATTTTGAGAAAGAGGAGAGTTAAGGGAGAGGAAAATAGTCATTTAAGTGTTATAAGACCATTTAGGGGTGGTATACTTAGGCTAATAGTGCATTTTACTTAAGTTCAAAAATATCAAAAATCATGCACTGGCGCCTAAGCGTCATATTCTCGCACTTAAGCTCGATGTAACCAAAGAGGTAGACACCTAAGCATCACTTATCCGCGCTTAAGCGACAGTTCACGAAAAATCGATTTGTGAATGGTTAAAGGTGAAAAATAACCCCAAAATTTTCCATTTTTACCCTCCCCGTCACCTTTTTCCTCTCGAGTTTACAATTTTAAAGTCTAGGGTAAACCTTTTCTTGAAGATTTCTTGGTGGATTTGAGCCAAATTTGCTAGATTTGGATTTTTTAAGGTAAGATCTTCACTTCTATGTAAAACTTTTGGATTTTCACCATGTATTTTAAGTACATTGAAAAAGCTTGAAAATCACTATTCATGGTGAAAAATGAGGAAAAATTTATGAAAATTGCATAGAAAGTGTAGTTTATGTTTATAAGAGTTAAGTTTTAGTAGATTATACTTGATTTTTTGAAGTTAATGTGGAATTTTGTGAAATTTGTAGAATGGCCCCAGAAATGAAGAGGAGTAAAGGAAAGGCCCACTTTGATTTGAGCAAGTTTGTGATTTCGAAAGCTCAGGATAGGTATAGTGACGCTCTACAGTCACGAAAGTTAATTCCGGAGAGGTGTTTCAAAAATCCAAGTGGATCTGTGGAAGATTTGATTGTTCGCCGACAATGGGAACGATTCTGCTATTTTTCTGTTGTGGCTATTATTTCTATAGTTGGAGAGTTCTATACAAATCTCCCAGAGGCAGAGGAGGATAGAGTCATGGTTAGAGGAAAATTGATACCTTTTTCATTGGAGGTAATCAATATGTTCTACCATTTACCAGCTGATACTTTGTGTTTTTATGTGAACTATAGTTTGACTGAGACAAAAATGGATGAGATTATTTCATATTTGACTGTTGGAAGAGGACTCTAGAAAATAACAAATGAGAGGAGTGTTAATTTTTCCACTTCCAAGTTAAGTTCACCATCGAAGACGTGACACTAATTTATTTCATCTCGTCTGTTACCGACGAATCATCTCAGTGAAGTTACGAGGGAGAGAGTAACATTGAATTTTTGTATTCAGGAAGGGAAGCTCATCAATATCAAAGCTTTGATTTGTCAAACTGTCATCAGTTCTACCACTGCTGCTACTACTGTAGGTCTAGAATTTGCTTCCTTGATCTTTTTGTGTGAGCAGGCTGGGTGAGATATGATAGCTAGGAAGAATTATTGTTGCCTCTAAAGCTAATTGCAAGTGTAAATGTGAAGTTTTATTTGGAGCATTCTATTTTTGGTTAGAGAGGAGAATTTTCAAGGAGTTAGGGAATGTCAACGTCTACTACATCCACCTGTGTTGCTTCTACATCTAGACCATCTACCTTGAGGGCTACTACTTCTTGAGGTGAGTCTACTGAACCTCAAATCAATTATTACAAAGAATAATGGACAAAATTAATTATACCACAGATAAGGTATGAAATTTAGAAAGCTTTGTAGATCATAATGATGGGTACAATAAAAGGAAATTTGATTATGAGGAGAAATTTCACTCATCTTTAGAGATCCTCATTAGGGGTAACCAAGGAGTAGAATTTCCTTCATATCATAGATACCCTAATTATGAGCTTGCAGATGTCTGGAATATCAGTGATTCTGATGATGAAGAGGAGGACTAAGTTATTTTTATGTTTGTAATGTGTGATGGACTACGTGGTAAGGATTTGACATATTTGAGTTTATGTACTTGTTTGGACTTTGTGATGTGTGAGACTTTTATTTTGTTTAATTATTATTTTGATGTTTGTGTTTTTTTAGTATTTTGTTTTAAATTCTAGGTAGTATGTCGATGCTATTTTTTTGGTTGGAGTTGCCGTAAGAAGCTGTCAGTTACCGGAATCGAAATCCCGTCATCTGCTTCGGAAGGACATTTTAATTTACTTATATGTTTGGTTTAAAAAAAATGAAATCAAACTGAACCCATATTTTTCATAGTTTAAATGAAAGAGCACTGTACCTCAAATCCTATATCTATCTTGAAGGATAAACACAATACTTGAGGATGAGACTCGATCAAATAAACTAAGAAATTTATGACATCCGTTTGGTCTATGAAACCTTTGTATTTGCCGACAAGTTCCCCTATTCAATATAAAGAATTATATAGGGTTATATTTAGCTAGGTTCAAGAAAAGCTTCCTATAAGGGCAAGCCCCTATAGTTAATTTCATCTTAAATGAACAAAGTCACCTAAGAAGAATCGATAAAAATCAAGAAATATTATCTTCAAGGAATTTCAAAGGATAGGACTTTTCAAAGAGATCAGACGTAGAGGAGTGAAAGGGGATTGGTTCAAATTTGAAACATTTTGTTGTAGAGTCCAAAGGAGGAAGAACTAGGGGATGTCATGGATCCAGAGGAGAACCTCGGTGACTTCCCAAGCTATTCTAATGTTTGGCTACAGTTAGGAGGATAACTATTTAAGTGTTTCAATCTGCCAATTTTTTTATTTAGGGGTTACATTTGTGTGAAACTATCATACAAATAGCCTGAAGGATATGAGGATTTAGATCTTGACAAATGATAATCTCGAAATCCTAAGACGAGTTAGGGCTTATATTGTATAGCAGGGCTGTACAAAGGCCTAAAGATAAGTCCTAAGACGAGTTAGGGCTTATATTGTATAGTAGGGCTATGCAAAGGCCTAAAGATAAGGTGATTTACGTTGCATAAGCAAGCAACCTCGAAGTCTTATGGCTTTGTTGTTTAAGTCTAAAGAATGAGTTAGGGCTTATATTATATAACAGGGCTATACAAAGGCCTAAAGATAAGGTGAGGATTTATGAGTTAGGGCTTATATTGTATAGCAGGGCTATACAAAGGCCTAAAGATAAGGTGAGGATTTATGTGTTAGGGCTTATATTGTATAGCAGGGCTATGCAAAGGCCTAAAGATAAGGTGAGGATTTACGTTTAGGGCTTATATTGTATAGCAGGGCTATGCAAAGGCCTAAAGATAAGGTGAGGATTTACGTTTTAGGGCTTATATTGTATAGCAGGGCTATACAAAGGCCTAAAGATAAGGTGAGGATTTACGTTGCAATAGGAAAGCAACCTCGAAGTCCTATGACTTTGTTGTTTATATCTAAGGAAGGAAGATTGATTTAGCTGGGGAAGACAGGTTCTGCTGTTGAAGATGGCTGCGCTGCCCACCGTAATAGCTCCAAGCTCCTTGTCACGAAGAGTTTGAGTTTTCTAATGTGTCAAGTTATGGTGTCAAACCAGGTGGCCCTATGGTTGAAGTTCTTTAAATTTTTATGGGGGCATGTTAAAGTTGATTAGAGCGACATCGGTTAGGATCCTACAATTCCCTCGTTCTGACAACACTATTTTTTATTGGATTCACTTAGTCCAAATGAACTTACTAAACTCAACTTAATGAGTTCATTTCATTTAGCTGTAGGAAGCCTCGTTAGCAACCATAGGTTACCTCTTCCGAGGAATTCCCAATCATCCGATGGAGATGTCTTAATTTAGTTGAAGTTGTAGTTTTGCATGATGTTTATGATTAAATTTTGAGTTGTTTTATATTTTGAATGTTGTGGAGGTGAATTTTACCTTGGTTGATTTTAATTTTTAGTTTCGGTTTTGGTTCTGGTTTTAAAGCTATCCTGATAGTTTTAGTTTTCATGCAGGGTGACATTGTTGTTTAGCATGCAAATTTGCAGGTATAAAAGTACAGTGTGAAAGTACAAGAAAGACAACGCTAAAAAAAAATTGTATAAGTGTACCTGACGAGTCTTCTCGTTCCACCACTTGAAACTCAAAATGCATGTTAAGGCAGTTTATATGAAACCGGGAAGTAAAATTTTAATGACTTACTTAACCTTAGGTCATATCTTGGTGGGTCCTTAGGAGTTCAATTAAGGATGATGTTGCCAAGCAAAACATATTAAGTTTAGTAGATCTCTAAGGTATCCGACGGATCTAGAGAAAGAATCTGGCCTGTACTGCTAGCTCGCTGCCTGGTGAAAAATCCCGAGTTCTTTTAAACTTATTATGTTGCTTAATAATTCATCCTATAAACACCCTAATGCTCAATGAGCATTGATGTCTTAATTATCCCTAATAGTAAGGTAATTATTATTTGTAATTTAATTTTGAAGATTATGTGGGTGAAGACCCTTAAAGAGGCAGGTTAGTGTTATTTGAACACTTAGCCAAATTTTGGTCCTAATTGGCCTTGTAGTGTTTGAAAGATATCTTAATTTTCAATGATATTTACTTTTCTAATCCTCATTTAAATGAAACTTGATTTAGTCTAAGTCACTATTAAGCCCTTAAGACCTAGGTAAGTATCTTAATTAGCTTTGAAAAGATTAAGCTTTAGGTGGTCATAATTCATGATTTGAATTTTATTTAAAAATCAAAATAGGGGTATTAAATTAATTAATTATTGACTTCAAAATTCATACCCCTAAGTCCTGGGTTCGTTTTATTTTAATAAACTTCCAAATTCTAATAATTTTTAGAAATTTATTAACTTATCTTTCCAATTAAGAAAGTGACCCTTGTGTTTCAAACATCCAAATTACGATCAGAGATTACCTATTTCCCTCCTTGAATTAAGCCAAAATGTTAATTAAGGCTAAATTTCCAAAATTACACATTTGTATTAAGATCAGAGGTTACCCATTCCCCTCCTTGACTTAAGCCTAAGTGTTAATTAAGGCTAAATTTCCAAAATTACACATTTTCCCCTAAAGTTCTAACACTTCATAATTTGTTAAATTCAATTCAAATGACTTTGAAATTTTTATCCTACCTCATTCATGAGTCAATTAAGACATTATAGGCGAAAATGTGATTTTTAAAAATTTAATTTAATTTATATAATTATTTTCATGCAAAAAAAGGATTTTTCAAGGAAAATTCCTAACTTGACCAAAGTAAATCCTAATCCCTTGAAACTTGTACTGAAGGTAGACCTAGATTGGACAAAATTTCATGATTTTTTGAATTTTATTTTAATTTTAAGAATTATTTTAAGTTTTGGGGTATTTATTAAATATAAAATATTTTAAATCAAGAAAATTAAGTTTTATATTTTTAAAAAACCCTCGCGAGGTCAGAGAACTCAGAGAAGTAAATTTTATATTTTTTTGAGTTTTATTTGATTTATTGGAATTATTTTTAGTGAAAACCCATTTTTAGCCTTTAAAAATTATTTTTGAGTTTTAAAATTTAGTATCTTTATTTAGAAAATCA
>JXCR01147111.1:51448-90253 GCA_002079205.1 Phalaenopsis hybrid cultivar
GGGGGGGGGGGGGGGGGTTAAGAATTTTTGGGATTTTTTGGAAATTCGGAGTAAGGAGGTGTATTTTGGTAATTTGGCCAATTTTTGCGATTTTTAGTAGTTTGGGTGTTTTGGGAGTGTTGGAATGCCAACCACCATCAACAAGCCATGGACTAATGGAAACCTGATTTTGGGTCCTCTATGTAGTGATCTTTGTTGACCTCATTTTGGAGGTATTCTTTTTCCCTTCTCTAGATGCCCTAGGATCTAGCCATAAGATTCCTCTATTTTAACTCTCTTAGAGGACTAGACTGGGACTCAAAGCCATTTCTTCGCCCTTTGCAGTTTCATATGGACGATTCCAAATCCTCAAACATTCGATTGAGTTGATCGAAAAGCCGACTTATTGAAGTTTAAATTGAGCTCCCATAGAAATTTGAAAAATGTAGGTGGACACCCTGACACGTGCGTTGTTTGAATTGCCACTACGAGCGATATGTTTAACTTTGGTCATCACTTATGTGAGGACCAGTCAATAATATACTCGTTAAACTACTATGATCGGGCCAAAATAATTTTGTTTGTCGCGCCACGTGCGAATCGAATTTAATTTGACACGATCGTTGATGACCTTGTTCGGATGATTCCGGATGACAAAACAGACTGCGCTATTGCGTCCGGGAAGTTAATTTTAGCTAGGGAGGACTCCCACATTGTCAGGGCTCCAAGCGCGAGTGGATCACACAAAATTTAATATTTTATTAATATTTTCTTTAATAAAATAAAAATATATTTGATAAAGTTTTTCTTATAAAATATAATCTTTTAAAAACCTAACAAAATAAAAAAAAACTCCCTTGCGCCTCTGTTCTTTACCCTAGCCGAGCCGTGGAGTCTCTTGCCGGTTTGTCGGTCATCCCTTCCCTTTCCGAGCCTTCGTCANCCATTGGGGTGGCTATCGGTTTTGAGCTTCTCCGGCAACTAGGCCAGCCGGTCATGGCAGGGGGAGGTGGCTAGGTGTTTAGGGCATCCAAGGGAATCTGCCAAAGCAACTTAATGTGTTTAGGCTTTGTTTTGGCAAAAATATCCTAAGCTTAAGCTAATATGGCATGAAATCCCTTAATTTAGGGGATCTTTGGTCCATGGCTTAGTTTAGGTGGTTTTAGGAGGTTTACACTGGTCACTAGGGTCCAACTAATGGCTGTGGAATCATTAATTTGGAGACTTTGGGGTAGTTAGGGCATCTTTAATGCATGGTTTAATGTGGGTTCAAGTGATCAAAGCTTGGGTTTGGACTAGGCTAGCCATGTCAATTGACCCAATTAATTGATCGACATTGTGTAGATTATTATTATGAAGATTTTTGGTGAAGGGTTGAAGTGATTTTGAGTTCAATTGGTAGGTCAATTAGAGGGATTTTTGAAATTTGGCCAATTTGGGCATGTTGGGTTAGACATTGGTCTAAGTTGTGCTATCCTTGGTTAAAGTCCAAATTTAATGGTTCACATGATGAAGGAAGATGTTGTGAAGATTTTTCATGAAGAGATAGAGTGGAAATTTTGGGGCTAAGGCCATCAATTTGGTGAAATTTTGAGACACGGTCAATTTGGGGTAAATTTGGGGCATTTGGGACTTAGATTGAAATCAAATGAAATTGAGGCCTCACCAAGGCCAATTTAAGGTGAAGTTTGATGTATGGGGATGTTATGAAGGGTTTTCAACAAACATTGTGGCCAATTGAGTGGACTATGGGTTCAATTTGGTGGAACCAAGTCATAGGGCTAAAGTTGAGTTTTTGGTTTGTCTCAAAATTAGGTTCAAGTCATGGACCAATTGAGCTTGGATTTTGTCTAGATTAGTCACATCATGGGTGAATTTGAGTTTAGAATTGAAATTGAGGTGAATTGAGACCAATTTGATAAACATTTGGAGTGATTTGAGGAAAATATGGGCCTTTAAAGGGCAATTTGGGGGTTTTGGTCAAAGATGGCCAAATTGGGTCATGTGATACTTGAGAAAAATGGAATTGAGAATATTTGGGGAGGGGGTGGGTTTGGAAATTTTTGGGATTTTTTGGAAATTTGGAGTAAGGAGGGGTATTTTGGTAATTTGGCCAATTTTGGTGATTTTTAGTAGTTTGGGTGTTTTGGGAGTGTTGGAATGTCATCCACCATCAATAAGCCATGGACCAATGGAAACCCAATTTTGGGTCCTCTATGTAGTGGTCTTTGTTGACCTCATTTTGGAGGTATTCTTTTTCCCTTCTCTAGATACCCTACGATCTAGCCGTAAGATTCCTCTATTTTAACTCTCTTAGAGGACTAGACTGGGACTCACCCCCCTTTCAAAATTCAAGCCATTTCTTCGCCCTTTGCAGTTTCAAATGGAAGATTCCAGATCCTCAAACATTTGATTGAGTTGATCGAAAAGCTGACTTATTGAAGTTCAAATTGAGCTCCCATAGAAATTTAAAAAACGTAGGTGGACACCCTGGCGCGTGCGTTGTTTGAATTGTCACTACGAGTGATATGTTTAACTTTGGTCGTCACTTATGTGAGGACCAGTCAATAATATACTCGTTAAAAGACTCTGATCGGGCCAAAATAATTTTGTTTGTCGCGCCACGTGCGAATCAAATTTAATTTGACACGATCGTCGATGACCTTGTCCGGATGATTCCGGATGACGAAACAGACTGCGCTATTGTGTAAGTGACGTCAATTTTAGCTAGGGAGGACACCCACATTGTCAGGGCTCCAAGCGCGAGTGGATCACACAAAATTTAATATTTTCTTAATATTTTCTTTAATAAAATAAAAATATATTTGATAAAGTTTTTCTTATAAAATATAATCTTTTAAAAACCTAAAAAAATAATAAAAGAAACTCCCTTGCGGCTCTGTTCTTTACCCTAGCCGAGCCGTGGAGTCTCTTGCCGGTTTGTCAGTCATCCCTTCCCTTTCCAAGCCTTCGTCACCGGTGGCCTCGCCGGTAGCCTCGTCGGAAGCCTGTCGTAACAAACTTTCCCACCTAAACGAGTCCGAAAACCTTCCTATTTTGAATCTCGTTGGAATTTTTACTCTTGGTGGGTGATTCTCCTCACCGTCCCGATGCTCATCACCAGTGAACCATTCTCTCATCTCTACCTATAAATACCCCCAAGAGGGAGAGAAAGAAGATGACATTTTTTTTTGAAATTTCGGAGGGATTTTGCCGAGAGCTTTCATCTCGTGAATTTCTTCTTACTCTTTTCATTTCTTGAGCCACTGAGAAGTCCAGGTCATATTTTAGAATTAATTACTCTTGATCATGGCTTTTATACATGGTTATTACAGTCATATTATTTTACTGCCCCATTCGAATACATGTAGCATGCTTATCTTTTGGTTTTCATCCATGGATTGAAGGCTAAATTCCTGCTACTTTTATTATCTTATTTGAAAACATATTAGTTTAATTTGAACATATCTCTNTGAAATTTTGGAGGGATTTTGCCGAGAGCTTTCATCTCGTGAATTTCTTCTTACTCTTTTCATTTCTTGAGCTACTGAGAAGTCCAGGTTAGATTTTAGAATTAATTACTCTTGATCATGGATTTTATAGATGGATATTATAGTCATATTATTTTACTGCCCCATTCGAATACATGTAGCATGCTTATCTTTCGGTTTTCATCGATGGATTGAAGGCTAAATTCTTGCTACTTTTATTATCTTATTTGAAAACATATTAGTTTAATTTGAACATATCTCTGGAGTTGTAGGTTCTTGCTCTTCTTGCTGCCTTAATCGAATGCATATATTGGAAATATTTCTTCGGTTATGGAGAATCAATTTTGAAGCTAGCCTTTTTGTTCTTCTCACTGCCTCTATTTGAATAAAGATGTTGGAAATCTATTCTATAATTTTGATCAGCTTTGGAGGGTTGGTTTTCCATGCTTCTTGCCGCCTCTATGTGAATGTACATGTTGGAAATTTGTTTTTTTGGTTTTGAACATTATTTGGGGGCTGACTTCTTTTTTTTTTACTGTCCCTATGCAAATAAATATATTGGAGGCCTTTCTTCAGTTTTGAAAATTAATTTGGAGTTGTGGTTTCGCTCTCTTTGCCTTTCTTCGTTTAATTATATGATGAAAAACATTTTTGAATGTTTTTTTTAGGAGGATTTGAGGCTCGGTTTTGCCCTCTTTAATTCTCGTTGTTTAAATAAGTGATGGAATCATTTTTTCTATGGCTAGAGGAAGATTTTCGACTGATTACTTTGTTCCTTTGCTGCTTCAATTGAAAATATGTTGGAAATTATCTTTCAAATTCTCGATGAAGATTTGGGATTGGTTTTATGTCCCTAACTACCTTTACTTGAAAATATACTTTGAGAATTCACATATTGGTTTTGAATGATTGTTTGGAGCTCGAAGTTTTTTCCCTTGCCAAGATCAACTTCATTTCTTGTTAGTTCAGTTGTAAGCTTCATGGTATTTCAGTTTTGAGCCTTTGATGAGGGTTCAGTTCAGTTCTAAGTTTTGTAATAGCTCAGTTTGGTTTATGGTGATCGGAGGCTGATTTCTTATTTCCTTTGCTGCTCTTATTCGATTATATACATATTAGAAGCTATTTCTTTTGGTTTTAATACTGGATTTGAAATTATAGTTTCGTTTTTCTTGTTGCTCCTATTTCGAATATATATGTGTTGAGATCCTTTTCCTTATCAGATTTAAGGTTGTAATCTGCCTAGTAATCGAGATTCGTTTTCACCTTTGGTGGTCTAATGTGGACTCTGTATTGGGTTCGGTTTCGATTCCTGGTCCTTGCCAAAATTTATTCCTATTTTCTACTCTTTGTTGGGGTTAAGTTTTGATCTCTGTACTTTGCTAAAATTGATTATGATCTCTATTCTTTTTTGGGGTTGGGTTTCGATTCTTACCCTCTGTTGTGGCTCGATTTGCTCCTATTGCTGCTGCCCCTATTCGAATATATACCAGAATTTATTCTAATACTTTGAGCTGTTGTTTTGGGGCTCGGTTTGCTTCTGTTGCTTCTGTCCCTATGCGAATAAACATATTGGAGGCCTTTTTTTTCTGGTTTGTAGAATTTGGTTGGAGCTGCAGTTCTTTGCTCCCTTTACTACCTCATTTGAATATATATATTGGGAAGTTGTTTTAGTTTCAAAACTCGATTGGGAGTTGCAGTCTTTGCTCCCCTTTGTTATCTTATTTGGATACACATTGATTTAATTTTTAATCTCATTTACGTGGGCTGCAGCCCTTATTCCTCCTGCTGTCTCATTTAAATGCATATTGGAAATTATAATTTTGAGTTTGAGTACTTGAATTTGAGGCTGAATTCTGTCTCTCTTTGCTGAATTATTCGAATATACCTGTTGGGGATTATTTGTGGTTTTACAAATTGTTTTGGAGCTGAATTTGGTTTGATGCTATTTTATAGCTTGGAATAAATACTTTATAAATCAGTCTTAATTCTCTTGATGGTGATTTACAGGGTTCTGTTTCGGTTCTTTTGATAATGACTCAGCTTGGCTCTTATATTAGATTTGAGTTTATATTTTAATGGTTTAGCTAATCCCTTTTCCAATCTCAATTCTATTTCTTCAGCTTGACACTCATATTACATCCAATTTTCAGCTTCTTTGATGGCCTTTGATGGTTCGATTTGGTTTCCTTGGGTAACTCAGTTTTTGTGCTTCTTCACGCTTGGTTTTATACAATTGTGGCCTGGGTTTTGTCCCTTGCGGAGCCTAGTTCTGTTTTTTTTAATGGCTCGGTTTTGACTCTCCTCTGAGTTGGGTTTTGTCCAGCAATGGCTTATGTTTCAGCCCTTATTCCGAGTCATTTTTTTTTGTTTCTTGAAAATCAAGTGATATGTATATATTTCACTATCATTCTTTAGCGATTATTTGACTTAACAATTTTAATCAACATGTTAAAATTGAATCTTCAAGAATTATATGGTTTGAGATTTTNGTTTCTTGAAAATCAAGTGATATGTATATATTTCACTATCATTCTTTAGTGATTATTTGACTTAACAATTTTAATCAACATGTTAAAATTGAATCTTCAAGAATTATATGGTTTGAGATTTTGTGAAGCATGTCTATATTGGTGGAATTAGCTTTCTTTGGTTGTATAAATCTTATAGACCTGAATTTGACAATGTGAAGATGGAAACACATTCCTCTTTAAAAATTGGTAGAGTATGTCGTGATTATATACAGATTCAAAATTCAAGCTTAGAGGTGAAAAGTGGATATTGCGGAAATGCTTAGATGTTTATTTCCCAATATGAGATCTATATAAAAAAAAATTTCTAAGGATGAGCATATGAAATATCGAGATAGTTTATTAGTTTGAAGTGTGGGGCAACAGGCAATGATGTAAGAGAACCATTTGAAAGCTTAGTTTATAGCTGAAATATAAAATCAATATTCAATTAATGTGATGCTCTTTCACCCCTAGATCGTTAACAACTCTAACCCTTTTCCAAAAGTTTCGAGAATCGGTAATCACAAAAGGATAGATACTACAGACACTACACAGATACTGCAATCACAAAAGCATAGATACTACAATCATAAAAGCACAGATACTACAATCACAAAAGCACAGATACTACAATCATAAAAGCATAGATACTACAATCATAAAAGCACAGATACTACACTCACGAAAGAACAGGTACTATACTACACTTTAGACACCATATTCTGACTAATACATGCATACATTGGATATCACCTACACATACTTTTTATACATCACATAGTACATTTTGCACACTACATATATATACACCACATACCTTTATTTGATGGATCTAAGTGTCATCGTATCACCTTTTTATACATGCAGACACAATATCCACACACTACGCCCTGCACGACAGATACTACATTTCACATACACATGTACTGTACGTTGATAAGTTCAGATACTACATTTCATGTATAGGTACACCACACTTTGATGAGTTCAGATACTACTCTATTCATATGTTCATTAAATAATAGGGTTTAAGACTGTCTGATTATAGGGGTGATTCGTTGGTGGCCTCTAGTTGATATTGATACGCTGACTTCGATATATCAGTTTCCTGTGGGATCGAGATAGAGAGAAAAGAGGTCTAGTCTGAGCCTATCCCCAAATTAAAATCTAATATCCCATCTTGAGACTTTCATATGATCATCATTTAACCTTTCTTTTATAATCTGTAAATGTTTATCTGACCCATTTATATTATATAATTGCAATCTATTTTGAAGCTTTAACATAATTTGTTCAGGTACACTTTTATTTATCTAATTTTCGTACTTTATTTTCTACATATATCCTTTTATCTTATACTGTACTATACTTTTTTACATGTCCCATGCATTTTTTTTTACCGCATCTTACAACATAGTCTCTTTGTTTGTTCTTCGTTGTACTGTACACATTTACCAGTCTTCACACTTTAGCTGCTACCTTTCTAATATGTTTGCACAATCCCCTAGGATAGGCCGTTAGAGGCATGGTTTTTTTTAATACTCTTTATTTCTCTCTCTCCTCTTCTCGGAACGAGACGACGATGTGGTCGGTTGACGATTCATCTCTGGACAACGGTCGGGACAACTACGAAAGATAGAAGGATGAGCTTATGCAGAACCTCGATAGATTTAAATAACATACCTATAGGACATTGAGGTTGTTCATTTGGCACGACGTAAATCCTCACATTATCCTTTAGAACTTTCTACGATTTTTATATCGTATGATATAAGTCCTAAACTTTTTAGGGTTCCGAGGTCGTCATTTAGTATGACATAAATCCTCACATTTTCTCGGGCTATTTGCATATGATATACATATATAAGTCCTGATTATTTAAATAATTTATAGGATTGAAACATCAAGTAACTTCTCTTTCAAAGATGTAAAGTCAAACCATAGATTAGTTTTAGATGTTACTGAATCTCCTTCAATATCTTCATCTCCTACTTTTCGTTCCTTTGGATTCTGAAAATAATTGTTCCTATTTGAACCTATCCCATTTGACTTTTCCGATGAACAATCGTGGAAACTTAAACGTTGAATTCTTGAAGACGAAACCTCTGATCATTATCGAGAGTTTTCTTAGGTGACTTCGATTGTCTAAGATGTAATTAACTATAGGGGTTTGCCTTTATAGGGAATTTAAGAACCCTGATTAATCTAAACCCTATCTAATCTGTATATTCGATAGGGAAATTTGTCGGCTATAAATTTTGCAGACCAAAATAGAGTCATAAACTTTTAAGTTTAGATAGTTAAACCTACCAATAAGTGATATGTCTATCCTTCAAGATGATATATTATTTATGGTATCGTGTTCGGCTGTTTAAACTACTAGATATATGATGTCTACTCGGTTTCATCATTTTTCAAAATAAAAGGATACCATTTTCACAAAAATTAAAATTATATTATATATATATATATATATATATATATTAAATTCCGAATTTAAATTTTAAAATTTTATTTAAAAAAAAATTTGTCGACAATTTTTGGCGACTCCACTGGGGAAGTTTTCCTCTCTTCATTTTGATGAAGAGGTTTTGTTTTCAAACATCGATAGTGTGCCCATACAACTAATGGGTCAAACTATCTTTTTTCTGTCGACATACTTCGCTCATTTTTTCATTGAGCAAGTACTGTCAACTTCCTTTGATTCTGGAACCACTGTTCAATCATCCATAAACAGAAAGGTTCCGGAATCTTTAAATTCTAAATAGAATGGATTCCTAATAGGTGTGTGAGACGGTAGGAGACGATCCGTAGGAGTGAGTTTGATTCTAGAAGCTTTCTTTTTAAATCACGAACACATGTCCTACATATCCTATTCTTTCCTTTATTTATGATATTTTGATTTGATTATTTAAAATCTATAAATAAAGCTTAAGATGTATATATATATATATATATATATAAAGAAACTTTTTCGGATAAATCTTGAAAGAGTCGCCCAGTTGAATGATTTGATTTGATTCAAGACAGTCGTCCTAAATTGCTGCGACCATTGCTGCAAGCATCGTGAGTCTAAATTCTGAATAATTTCTGAAAACTTGAAATTACAGAAAATGACTATACCAAAGTTGATCTTCTCCTTCGACACTGGGATGGACTTGGCTGTGAACAAGAACAAACTGCCTGATAAAGTTGTCATTCTCTTTGGATAAGGATTTGACAATACCGATATTAAGTTTGGAGACATTACCGTCGCTCTACTGAGGAATAAAATTTCTGAAATGGTAGAGCCCATAGTGGAATTCAACTTGAAGTCAACACATGAGTTTCAACCTTTTAAAAGGGTGTCAACTGAGAAGAACGTTGCTACTGTTACAAAGATTGCTAAAATTATCAAGGATACTATGGAAACAACTTTTACTACCCCCACTGCTCTAGTCACTGCACTTGTCACTTTTCCTGCTCGACTTAATGGAAAGGAGATTCAAGCAGGTGATGAGCCTATTGCTGTGAAGGGTTCAACATTCTTGACAGCATCTTCTGTGTTTGAAATAGGGCCTACTTTGAGGTCTGCACCTTTGACCAGGACCCAAAGATGGAACAAGAACCGGAGAATAGCCAAGATCAAGAAAGTGAAAGCTGTCGAGATTGTTACCTCGATTTCCTTGGATGAAGATGAAGAAGTTGGATTACTCGATACCTCCCCTCTCTTAAGAGGAAGCAGGTTTCATCCACTGTCTGCTGCCCTTGATGAAGAGGATGTCCAGAAAATCATCGCTGCACTGTCTCAATTCTACCACCGTAATGATCAAGTAAAGACCAAAGGATTCATACCATTAATGCGAGTTAGTATGGTCTTTGAGAAGTTGGTAAAGAAAGAAAGATGTTCTGTTGATGAAATCCTCAATAAGATGGAAGGCGCTGTGTCATCCCAGATGAGGAGACGGATACTAAAAAATGATAGGTTCTTTTCACAACCTGCAAAGAAATTTGAGAGAAGGCGAGAAGGTTTGCTTCTGCAAATCTCTCGGAAAGTTCGTTCAGATGATCGTCATTTAAGTTCCTCCTCTGCCACTCCACGACCACACAGGATTTCTGTTAGACATGGGAGCCCATGTTCCTCCTATTTCTGTCGCCGTCACTCCTACCGCCATTCTTTCCCTTAATTTTACGGGACGAAAGCCCATTAAATATCATCTTGGGCCAAAGATAAGTGTACCCAGGGTACAGGATAAGCCTTTAACATGATCAAAAAGATCAAGGAACAGTAAGAGATTACTTGTTGAAGTGTCTGGTTCAGACGCTAGGGGGCCCACCGATTCTCAGCATTTTGATGTCGCCAATAAATCACTCGACCCCAAGATACTCGTATCTGAGAGGATGGTGTGGCGACCTAAGGTCGTTGAACCAACATATATGGAAGAGCCCATGATGGAAAATTCCACATGTGATGTGTTGCCCACTGCAATCACCGCTGAAAACATTGCTTGCCAGCTGTCACAGACTGATCTCAAGGTGTCTAAGAAAGACCCAATTGAACTAAAGCTAGAAAAGCTTAGAAAAGACAATAAGTAGTTTTCTATAGAAAGAGAAGATGAATTGGATGATGAAGAGGATTTGACTGATTATATGGATGAAGATTTCACCAAGATAAATGTGGTGAAAACCCGAGCATCTTCATCATTACGAGAGGCACTAGGAGAAGAGAATGCTGTAGAAATATTACAAAAGATTATTCAACAAAAAGATGAGCAGATGGAGTACATGAAAGCAAAAATGGAAGAAATGGTGACTGCTATTATGACTTTACAAAGCCAGCCACAATCTCCAAAGAGAGTGCCTGTTGAGGTAAACCAACCGGATGTGGTACAGATCAACGATAATAAAAAGGAATCCATTTCTGTTAATAAAGAAGAATAAGGTAAGAGAGATCATGTCCAGAATTCGATACCAGAGAAGGAAATTAAAAGTATGATAGAACAACAGGTGAAAGAAACCTTGATACAATCCAAAGGTGGTGCATCAATTCTAAGGGGTAGACCATATCCTGAAGAATTTGACGCCGTGCAATATCCCAAGGGTTTTGTACCACCTTTGTTTAAAACTTTTGATGGAATAAAAAACCCTCGACAACATGTGGCACATTTTTGCGCTAGTTGTTGCAATGCATGGGGAAATGATGCTCTAATCTTCTGATAGTTTGTCAGTAGCCTATCAGGAGTGGCATTTGATTGGTATGCAGAATTACCAAATGGTTCCGTTAAGACGTTTGCAGAATTAGAAGAACTCTTCATTAAACAATTTACCGGGGCTCGATATCATATCACTGTCGGTGATTTGGTGATCGAGAAACAAAAAACAGAGGAAACTCTAGTGGATTACATTCTGCGTTGGAGGAACCTAAGCATGACATGTGAACCGCAACTTCAAGAAGAACATGCGATTGAAATCCTGTTAAAAAGTATTCATGGACCAATTGCTTTCCTCCTCAAGGGATTCACGATTAAAACTTTTGAAAAATTACTCAGTAAGGTTGGGAGTCTTCAAGAGGAAGCAAAACAACTTGGTTTCATTGAGAAATTTGAAAAACAAAGACTCACAAAGGTCTTCAAGAAAAAGTCTGGGACTGTTGCGACTATTGATAAGGGTAGGCAGCCATTGGAGATAAAAGTTGAACAACTACAGCCGAGCCATCAACCTCCTCAGCAATACCGTACACATTCATCCCAACAGAGGACTTATCAGGAAAATAATAGATCAATTCCAACCTTGACAGAGCGTTTGAATAGAGTATATCCCTTTAAAGATGAAGCAGTTGGTAAAATGTTCCGCAATCTGATCAAGAAACCGGGATTCAGCTTGCCATAACCAAAGAAGCCCGATAAGGTTGATAAGAAGAATCACCCATTATATTGCCCATATCATAGAATGATTCGACATACTCTGGAGAATTGCTTTTTTTTCAAAAATTGGTTGCAGTATAATCTGAGGGAAAGGAACACAACAATCCCGAAAGAGTATATGAAAGAACTTTGACAAGGTTCAATCAATATAGTTTCGGTTGATCCCACTATTCCAATCGATCCTTACACAGTCGAAGATGGGTGGAATACAATTTGGACAATGTCTTCAAAGAAAATACTGAATCAAATTTAGAATACTTCAATACAAGCTGCAATTCAAGATCGAGAACCTGTTAAGCCAGTATTGTCGATTACGGTAGAAGAAGATTCGAAGAAAACTGAAAAACCCATCGAAAAGCCGAAATGTGAAATGAAGTTCGATCATCCGAGATTAGTTACTACTGATTTGGGAGAGAAATCTCTCAAACCACTGACTTTGTATGATTTCTTCTTTGCTCCATCAGGGGCATGTAATACTATGGAGTTTGACTTTGGCTACGTTCTGACTGTTTCTGTTAATGGTATAATTGGGGATGTCTCACCTAATCCCGATATTAATCTCAATCTTTCTGATGGTTCTCAAATCGTACAGAGTTCTAACACATGTGACGGTAAGCCAGGAGGAAATATTAATGATGATAATTATGATTCAGAAGAAGATGTGCCAATTTTTGAATTTCATGGATCACCAATTGCAATAGAGTTGGAGTCTTCAGATTCAAAAGGAATCCTGGAAGAATCAGTTACTCCAGCTCATGTAGAGGCAATTCCAAAATCACGTCATGATTAGAAAAGGTGACAAAAATAAATTTGAGAAATGGAAAAGTATTACCTCCGAGAATGAGTCCAAAGGATGCAATAAAACAAACAATTATTCAGGATAATCCGGTCCCACCGATCGATGAAACACCTGTCCGAAATGGAAATGAGTAAACAAGCATTAAAGTGGACTATAATGTACTAGCCCATCTTAGGAAATTACCTACTAAGTTGAGTATATACGATGCCTTAATTCTATCAAAGGAAATGAAAGAAGCGTTAATAAAATCTTTGCTAGATCCAGAGATCTGTTTAGCTCAACTTGCTAGTACTTCCTCAGATGAGGTTTGTTCATTAAGAGAACAAGCAAAAATAACATTCACAAATGATGATTTGCTACTTGGGACTGCTGATCATAATCCTCCGTTGTATATTTCTATCAACATCGGCAATTTCATGCCTCCAGAGTTTTAGTGGATCCAAGGGCATCCATTAATATAATGAGTTTACGGACTTTGGCATAGTTGGATATAGACGGAAGTCAATTAACTGCTGATAAGATGATGTTAAGAGGTTTTAACCAGAAAGGGGAAAGAGCTCTTGGATCAATTACATTACTGATGAGAATTGGAGAATTAGTAACAACTGCAAAATTCCATATCATTGATTCTGAGACACCGTTCAATGCTCTATTGGGCCGACCTTGGATTCATGAGAACAGTTTAGTCCCTTCATCATTACAACAATGCATAAAGTATTGTTTAGAAAGATAAGAATATTGTATAAAGGGAGACCTACAACCTTTTTCAGTTCATGAAATAGGCATTCATGAAGATGCCAATTACTATACTCCTCTAAAAAAGAATGTTACGCTTCAAGATGATATTACAAGAAGCGCAAAGGGTCCAGAAGATATACAAAGACAAGACCACCCGATATTGATTCAAAAATCTTTTATTACCCCTTTACAACGAGAGGGTGAGAGTTCCTCTAGAACTCGTATTTGAGGTCGAGGCTGGGGACGAGGTCGCGGAAGGAATGATAAAATTATTGAACAAAAGAGTCCAATTATCAACATTGGTTTGGAAGACAGTTCTGAAGATGAAAAAATAAGGAAAAGTGTAAAGACGATTGACCAAAAGAAACCTCTTTTTGAAATTGATTTAGAAGACGAAGAGAAATGTAATTATGGTTCAATGTACGATCGGATTAATCACTATGTACAAACTATGGCCCTCACCCCGATTTTTACTCATAAAATTGAGGGTCAGATGGTCAAAGAGGTGCATAATGCAGGTATGAAAGCGATTAAGTTTCATCGTGGTTCTTCATCCTCTTCATCCTCTAATTTTGGAATCAATGTAGAACTAGAAGATGAGCTTTCTTCCAAATTAATGGAATTACTTGTTGATTGGTATTCGCCTTGTGTTCAAAATCTTGCTCAGCGCGGTCTGGTACCTAAGCAATGGTCAAAAAAATCATTCACAATACTTTGAGAAACTTTGGAATAATGATAATCAAGCCTTTAATTCCAAGCAAGGTCTTGGTATCGGCACAGTAGGGCTTGTTGATGTACAGAATTTTGCTTAGTTGTTACTAATGAACATGAAAAGAATTGTTTGGAAGTTATGAACAACTATAAAGAATCTACAATTGACGATGCCCCACCTGAATTTGAAGAAGAGATTAAATCAACCGTAGATGAGTTATAGGAAATTAACCTGGGTACCAAAAAGGAACCGATGCCAATTTTTATTAGCTCTCTACTTGGTGAAGAAGAATCTATGAATATGATTAAGCTGTTGATAGCATTCAAAGATTGTTTCACTTGGAGTTATGAGGAAATGCCTGGATTGGCGCCAGAAGTTGCAATACATAAACTGGGCCTAGATACTACAGCTATTCTAGTTAAGCAAGCTTCCAGAAGAAGGCGTCTCGATATTGAACAACAAGTTATAAACAAAGTCAAGAAGTTAATAGACGCTAAATTGATATAGGAAGAACAATATCCTACTTGGTTGGCTAGTATAGTGCCAGTTAAGAAGAAAAATGGGCAAAATCGCATCTGTGTGGACTTTAGAGATTTGAATAAAGCATGCCGAAAAGATGATTTTCCTCTTCCAATTCCAGAATTGATGGTGGATATTGCATCATCTCATGAAATTTTCTCTTTCATGGATGGATCGTCGGGTTATAATAAAAAAAAATGGCTCCAGAAGATAAAAGATTTAAGCTTTCCGAACGCCAATTGGTATTTATTGTTATATCGTAATGCCTTTCGGACTGAAGAATGCTGGTGCAACATATCAACAAGCGATGACAAGGATTTTGAATGACCTCATTCATAATCAGGTGGAATGTTATGTAGATGATTTGGTCATCAAAAGTAAATAGAAAGAAGATCATCTGTACGATTTGAGAATTGTCTTTGAACGGTTACGAAAATTTAACATAAAAATGAATCCCCTAAAGTGCGCATTCGGTGTGACTTCTGGGAAATTTTTAGGGTTTGTTGTTCGTCACCGCGGGATTGAGATTGATCCGGGTAAGATTAAAGCCATCTTAGAAATGCCACCCCCTAAAAATTTAAAACAATTACGATCTTTTCAAGGGAGGCTGGCGTATTTAAGATGCTTTATTTCTAATTTGTCAGGAAGGTGTCAACCTTTTTCCATGTTGACTAAAAAGGTTGCAAAGTTTATTTGGGATGATAAATGTCAACAAGCTTTCGAGAGCATTAAGCAATATCTAACGACACCTCCTGTCTTAGTAGCACATATTTTGGGCAGACCTTTAATACTTTATACCGCAGCTTTGGATGACTCCCTTGGAGCTCTTTTAGCCCAAGTCAACGATGAAGGAAAAGAGAATGCTCTTTGTTACTTAAGTCGTCGTCTAATTCCAGCGGAAGTGAAATATCCTCCGATCGAGAAACACTATTTGGCTTTAATCTTCAAAGTTCAGAAACTCCGTCATTACATGCATTCTCACAAAGTCAACCTTATCTCGAAGTTTAATCCATTGCAATATTTAATGACCCGACCAACGCTTTCCGGCAGGTTAGCAAGATGGGCCATGATTTTATTGCAATTTGATATAACTTTTGTTCCACTCCGAGCTGTGAAAGGACAAAATCCTAAATGATTTCTTCGCGGCACACCCATTACTGGCTAGTTCCCCTCTTAATGATGATTTGCCATATGAACAGATAATGGATGTGGAAAATTCCAAGACTCGACGTTGGGAACTATATTTTGATGGGGCTTCTTCAGCGCAAAAGGATAAAGAATTGCAAGCAATAATACCTGGTAAAGCAGGGATTGGATTGATCTTTATTACACTAGAAAAGGGGATGTTAAAGTATTCTTATCATTTGATAGAACCGTGCACAAATAACGAGGCAGAGTACGAAGCATTAATAATAGGGTTACAATTAGCAATATCAATGGGTATAACTGACATCAATATTTACGGAGATTCATAGTGAATCATTAACCAGGATGCTGGGGAATATAGAATTTTGAAGCCTAAATTGGAACAGTATCATCGTTATACAATGAAGTTATTAGAACAAATTCCATACGTAAAAATATGCAGAATGCCAAGGGGAGAAAATAATCTTGCCGCTGCTTTGGCTAAACTCGCCAAGGAATTTGCATGTCCACAAGAAGATTCAATTAACATCACTGTTCAAGGACTTCAGGTTTTGTCCCAAATCGATGTAGATACTTTGGACAAATTGGGTAAAGAAGAAACAATAATGACAACCATCGAAACTACAGAAGACTGGCGTCAACCTTTCATAGAATATTTACAAACAGGAAAGCTGCCAGATGATAATTCAGTAGCATATCAAATAAAAAAGAGAGCCTTATCGTATGCTTTAATAGATAATGTTCTTTATCGAAGGTCTTTCGACCAAATGTGGTTAAGATGCTTGAATGCTACAGAAGCTCAAGAAATCGTTAAAGAGGTACACTCAGGACTTTGTGGCGCTCATCAGTCAGGTCCGAAGATGAAAATGAAAATTAAAAGACTAGGGTATTACTGGCCCGCGATGATGACCGACTGTATGAAAATTGCCAAAAGTTGTCACCAATGCCAAGTACATGGAGTGGTCTTGCACCACCCCCCAAATGTGTTACACCCGACAGTTGCGTCATGGCCGTTTGAATGTTGGGGCACAGATGTGGTGGGTCCTATAGACCCTCCATCTTTAAAAGGACATCGGTTCATTCTAGCGGCTACTGATTACTTCTCAAAGTGGGCTGAGGCGATACCATTGAGAGAAGTAAAAGCACAACATGTCTTACAGTTCTTCAAGAATCAAAGTGTCTATTGTTTTTGAATACCACGTAGAATTATTTTAGATAACGAGTCTGCATTCAAAAGCACGAAGATCAATAATTTTGTCAGAAAACACGGAATTGATTGGCGTTATTCTACAATTTATTATTCGAGAGCTAATAGATTGGTTGAGGCTTTTAATAAGAATCTCGTCCAAATTCTAAAGAAGACCTTGGACGAAAACAAAAGGAATTGGCACGAGCAGTTATTAGAAGCCTTATGGGCCTATAGAACTACGTTCGAACTCCAACCTAATCTACACCTTACGCTCTTGTGTAAGGGTCCGAGGCTATGTTACCTTTAGAAGTTCGACTTCCTCTCAAAGTTGCCATTGTCAACAAAATCACTACTGAAAAAAATGCTAAATTACGACTGGAAGAATTAAAAAGGAAGGAAAATGATTGGTAGCACAACAAAATTTGGAATTGTACCAAGCCAAGATGATTCAAGCACATGACAAATTGGTCCGTCCCAGGACTTTTAAAGTTGGTGATTTGGTTCTTATCCTTAAAAGACCTATTCTTGCACATCGCAAGATAGGAGGTAAATTTGAACCAACATGGGAAGGACCGTTCGCGGTTGAAGAGGTTTACTCTGGAGGAGCCTACCATTTAAAAAACTATCAAGGAGAACGACCTATGCTTCCTATTAATGGATGATATCTGAAGAAATACTATGCATCATGATGTTTTGAAAGAGCAAACTTTAGAATAAAAGCCTTATTCCTAGAAGCACAGGTGTTTTAATTGCAACTGGGTACAGACATAAATTTGTAATATAAAATATATTTATATAGTTTTTTGTTTTTATTTAATACACGTATACATGTATGTATATATATACACAAATATAAATTAAGATATGTACGTAAGGAGTACATTTGGTAACATATATATATATATATATATATATATATATATATATATATATATATATATATATATATATATATATNTGTTGACTTCGATATATCAGTTTCTTGTGGGATCGAGATAGAGAGAAAAGAGGTCTAGTCTGAGCCTATCCCCAAATTAAAATCTAATATCCCATCTTGAGACTTTCATATGATCATCATTTAACCTTTCTTTTATAATCTGTAAATGTTTATCTGACCCATTTATATTATATAATTGCAATCTATTTTGAAGCTTTAACAGAATTTGTTCAGGTACACTTTTATTTATTTAATTTTCATACTTTATTTTCTACATATTTCCTTTTATCCTATACTGTACTATACTTTTTTACATGTCCCATGCATTTTTTTTACCGCATCTTACAGCATAGTCTCTTTGTTTGTTCTTCGTTGTACTATACACATTTACCAGTATTGACACTTTAGCTGCTACCTTTCTAGTATGTTTGTGCAATCTCTTAGGATAGGCCGTCAGAGGCATGGTTTTTTTTAATACTCTTTATTCTCTCTCTCCTCTTCTCGGAACAAGATGACGATGTGGTCGATTGACGACTCATCTCTGGACAACAGTCGGGACAACTACGAAAGATGGAAGGAAGAGCTTATGCAGAACCTCGATAGATTTAAATAACATACCTATAGGACATTGAGGTTGTTCATTTGGCATGACGTAAATCCTCACATTATCTTTTAGAACTTTCTATGATTTTTATATCGTATGATATAAGTCCTAAAATTTTTAGGATTCCGAGGTCGTCATTTAGTATGACATAAATCCTCACATTTTCTCGGGCTATTTGCATATGATATACATATATAAGTTCTGAATATCTAAATAATTTACAGGATTGAAACATCAAGTAACTTCTCTTTCAAAGATGTAAAATCAAACCATAGATTAGTTTCAGATGTTACTGAATCTACTTCAGTATCTTGGACATCTCCTACTTTTCGTTCATTTGGATTCCGAAAATAATTGTTCCAATTTGAACCTATCCCATTTGACTTTTCCTATGAACAATCATGGAAACTTAAACGTTGAATTCTTGAAGACGAAACCTCTGATCATTATCGAGAGTTTTCTTAGGTGACTTCGGTTGTCTAAGATGTAATTAACTATAGGGGCTTGCTCTTATAGAGAATTTAAGAACCCTGATTAATCTGTATATTCGATAGGGGAATTTGTCGGCTATAAATTTTGCAGACCAAAATAGAGTCATAAACTTTTAAGTTAATAGGGGAATTTGTCGGCTATAAATTTTGCAGACCAAAATAGAGTCATAAACTTTTAAGTTTAGATAGTTAAACCTACCAATAAGTGATATGTCTATCCTTCAAGATGATATATCATTTATGGTATCGTGTTCAGCTATTTAAACTATTAGATATATGAGGTCTACTCGGTCTCATTATTTTTTAAAATAAAAGGATACCATTTTCACAAAAATTAAAATTATATTATATATATATATTAAATTCTGAATTTAAATTTTAAAATCTTACAACTAATGGGACAAACTATCTTTCTTCTGTCGATATACTTCGCTCATTTCTTCCTTGAGCAAGTACTTTCAACTTCCTTTGACTCTAGAACCACTGTTCAATCATCCATAAATAGAAAGGTTCCGGATTCTTTAAATTCTAAATAGAATGGATTCCTAATAGGTGTGTGAGACGGTAGGAGACGATCCGTAGGAGTGAGTTTGATTCTAGAAGCTTTCTTTTTAAATCACGAACACATGTCCTACATATCCTACTCTTTCCTTTATTTATGATATTTTGATTTGATTATTTAAAATCTATAAATAAAGCTTAAGATGTATATATATATATATATAAAGAAACTTGTTCGGATAAATCTCGAAAGAGTCGCCCAGTTGAATGATTTGATTTGATTCAAGACAGTCGTCCTAAATTGCTGCAACCATTGCTGCAAGCATCGTGAGTCTAATTTTTGAAAACTTGAAATCACAGAAAATGACTACACCAAAGTTGATCTTCTCCTTCGACACTGGGATGGACTTGGCTGTGAATAAGAACAAACTGCCTGATAAAGCAGTCATTCGCTTTGGACAAGGATTTGACAATACCGATATTAAGTTTGGAGACATTACCGTCAATTTACTGAGGAATAAAATTTCTGAAATGGTAGAGCCCATAGTGGAGTTCAACTTGAAGTCAACAATTGAGTTTCCACCTTTAAAAAGGGTGTCAACTTAGAAGAACGTTGCTACTGTTACAAAGATTGCTAAAATTGTCAAGGATACTATGGAAACAACTTTTACTATCCCCACGGCTCTAGTCACTGCACCTGTCACTTTTCCCGCTCGACTTAATGGAAAGGAGATTCAGGCAGGTGATGAGCCTATTGCTGTGAAGGGTTCAACATTCTTGACAGCATCTTCTGTGTTTGAAATAGGGCCTACTTTGAGGTCTGCACCTTTGACCAGGACCCAAAGATGGAACAAGAACCGGAGAATAACCAAGATTAAGAAAGGGAAAGCTGCCGAGGTTGTTACCTTGATTTCCTTGGATGAAGATGAAGAAGTTGGATTACTTGAGACCTCCCCTCTCTTAAGAAGAAGCAGGTTTCATCCACTGTCTACTGCCCTTGATGAAGAGGGTGTCCAGAAAATCATCGCTGCACTGTCTCAATTCTACCACCGTAATGATCAAGTAAAGACCAAAGGATTCGTACCATTAATGTGAGTTCGTATGGTCTTTGAGAAGTTGGTAAAGAAAGAAAGATCTTCTGTTGATGAAATCCTCAATAAGATGGGAGGCGCTGTGTCATCCCAGATGAAGAGACGGATACTGAAAAATGATAGGTTCGTTTCACAACTTGCAAAGAAATTTGAGAGAAGGTGAGAAGGTTTGCTTCTGCAAACCTCTCAAAAAGTTTGTTCAGATGATCGTCATTTAAGTTCCTCCTCTACCACTCCACGACCACACAGGATTTCTGTTAGACAACGTTTGTGAGCCCGTGTTCCTCCTATTTCTGTCGCCGTCACTGCTACCACCATTCTTTCCCCTAATTTTAGGGGACGAAAACCCATTAAATATCATATTGGGCCAAAGATAAGTGTACCCAGGGTACAAGATAAGCTTTTAACATGATTAGAAAGATCAAGGAACTGTAAAAGATTACTTGTTGAAGTGTCTGGTTCAGACGTTAGGGGGCCCACCGATTCTCAGCATTTGGATGTCGCCAATAAATCACTCGACCTCAAGATACTCGTATCTGAGAGGATGGTGTGGCGACCTAAGGTCGTTGAACCAACACATATGGAAGAGCCCATGATGGAAAATTCCACATGTGATGTGTTGCCCGCTGCAATCACCGCTGAAAACATTGCTTGCTAGCTGTCACAGACTGATCTCAAGGTGTCTAAGAAAGACCCAATTGAACTAATGCTAGAAAAGCTTAGAAAAGAAAATAAGTAGTTTTGTAAGGAAAGAGAAGATGAATTGGATGATGAAGAGGATTTGACTGATTATATGGATGAAGATTTCGCTAAGATAAATGTGGTGGAAACCCGAGCATCTTCATCATTACGAGAGGCACTAGGAGAAGAGAATGCTGTGGAAATATTACAGAAGATTATTCAACAAAAAGATGAGCAGATGGAGTACATGAAAGCAAAAATGGAAGAAATGATGGCTGCTATTATGACTTTACAAAGCCAGCCACAATCTCCAAAGAGAATTCCTGTTGAGGTAAACCAACCGGATGTGGTACAGATCGACGATAATAAAAAGGAATCCACTTCTGTTAATAAAGTAGAACAGGGTAAGAGAGATCTTGTCCAGAATTCGATACCAGAGAAGGACATTAAAGTATGGTAGAACAACAGGTGAAAGAAACCTTGATACAATCCAAAGGTGGTGCATCAATTCTAAGGGGTAGACCATATCCCGAAGAATTTGACGCCGTGCAAGATCCCAAGGGTTTTGTACCACCTCTCTTTAAACTTCTGATGGAACAGGAAACCCTCGACAACATGTGGCACATTTTTGCGCTAGTTGTTGCAATGCAGGGGGAAATGATGCTCTACTCTTCCGACAGTTTGTCAGTAGCCTATCAGGAGTGGCATTTGATTGGTATGCAGAATTACTAAATGGTTCCGTTAAGACGTTTGCAGAATTAGAAGATCTCTTCATTAAACGATTTACCGGGGCTCGATATCATATCACTATCAGTGATTTGGTGATCGAGAAATAAAGAACAGATGAAACTCTAGTGGATTACATTCTGCGTTGGAGGAACCTAAGCATGAAATGTGAACCGCAACTTCAAGAAGAACATGCGATTGAAACCCTGTTAAAAAGTATTCATGGACCAATTTCTTTCCTCCTTAAGGGATTCACGATTAAAACTTTTGAAAAATTACTCAGTAAGGCTGGGAGTCTTCAAGAGGAAGCGAAACAACTTGGTTTCATTGAGAAATTTGAAAAACAAAGACTCGCAAAAGTCTTCAAGAGAAAGTCTGGGACTGTTGCGACTATTGATAAGGGTAGGCAGCCATTGGAGATAAAAGTTGAACAACTACAGCCGAGCCATCAGCCTCCTCAGCAATACCGTACACATTCATCCCAACAGAGGACTTATCAAGAAAATAATAGATCAATTCCAACCTTGACAGAGCGTTTGAATAGAGTATATCCCTTTAAAGATGAAGAAGTTGGTAAAATGTTCCGCAATCTGATAAACAAATCGGGATTTAGCTTGCCAGAACCAAAGAAGCCCGATGAGGTTGATAAGAAGGATCACCCATTATATTGCCCATATCATAGAATGATTCGACATACTCTGGAGAATTGCTTTTCTTTCAAAAATTGGTTGCAGTATAATCTGAGGGAAAAGAACTTAACAATCCCGAAAGAGTTTATGAAAGGACCTGGACAAGGTTCAATCAATATAGTTTCGGTTGATCCCACTGTTCCAATCGATCCTTACGTAGTTGAAGATGGGTGGAGTACAGTTTGGACAAAGTCTTCAAAGAAAATACTGAATCAAATTCAGAATACTTCAGTATAAGCTGCAATTCAAGATCGAGAACCTGTTAAGCCAGTATTGTCGATTACGGTAGAAGAAGATTTGAAGAAAACTGAAAAACCCATCGAAAAGCCGAAATGTGAAATGAAGTTCGATCATCCGAGATTAGTTACTACTGATTTGGGAGAGAAATCTCTCAAAGCACTGACTTTGTATGATTTCTTCTTTTCTCCACCAGGGGCATGTAATACTATGGAGTTTGACTTTGGCTACGTTCTGACTGTTTTTGTTAATGGTATAATTGGGGATGTCTCACCTAATCCCGATATTAATCTCAATCTTTCTGATGGTTCTCAAATCGTACAGAGTTCTAACACATGTGACGGTAAGCCAGGAGGAAATATTAATGATGATAATTATGATTCAGAAGAAGATGTGCCAATTTTTGAATTTCATGGATCACCGATTGCAATAGAGTTGGAGTCTTCAGATTCAGAAGGAATCCTGGAAGAATCAGTTACTTCAGCTCATGTAGAGGCAATTCCAAAATCAAGTCATGATTCAGAAGAGGTGACAGAAATAAATTTGAGAAATGGAAAAGTATTACCTCTGAGAATGAGTCCAAAGGATGCAATAAAACAAACAATTATTCAGGATAATCCAGTCCCACCGATCGATGAAACACCTGTCTGGAATGAAAATGAGTAAACAAGCATTAAAGTGGACTATAATGTACTAGCCCATCTTAGGAAATTACCTACTAAGTTGAGTATATACGATGCCTTAATTCTATCAAAGGAAATGAAAGAAGCGTTAATAAAAGCTTTGCTAGATCCAGAGATCTGTTTAGCTCAACTTGCTAGTACTTCCTCAGATGAGGTTTGTTCATTAAGAGAACAAGCAAAAATAACATTCACAAATGATGATTTGCTACTTGGGATTGCTGATCATAATCGTTCGTTGTATATTTCTATCAACATCGGCAATTTCATGCTCTCCAGAGTTTTAGTGGATCCAAGGGCACCCATTAATATAATGAGTTTACGGACTTTGACATAGTTGGATATAGACGAAAGTCAATTAACTGCTGATAAGATGATGTTAAGAGGTTTTAACCAGAAAGGGGAAAGAGCTCTTGGATCAATTACATTACTGATGAGAATTGAAGAATTAGTAACAACTGCAAAATTCCATATCATTGATTCCGAGACATCGTTCAATGCTCTATTGGGCCAACCTTGGATTCATGAGAACAATTTAGTCCCTTCATCATTACAACAATGCATAAAGTATTGTTTAGAAGGACAAGAATATTGTATAAAGGGAGACCTACAGCCTTTTTCAGTTCATGAAATAGGCATTCATGATGATGTCAATTACTATACTCCTCTGAAAAAGAATGTTACGCTTCAAGATGATATTACAAGAAGCGTAAAGGTCCAGAAGATATACAAAGACAAGACCACCCAGTATTGATTCAAAATTCTTTTATTACCCCTTTACAACGAGAGGGTGAGAGTTCCACTAGAACTCGTATCCGAGGTTGAGGCTGGGGACGAGGTCGCGGAAGGAACGATAAAATTGTTGAACAAAAGAGTCCAATTATCAACATTGGTTTGGAAGACAGTTCTGAAGATGAAAAAATAAGGAAAAGCATAACGATGATTGACCAGAAGAAACCTCTTTTTGAAATTGGTTTAGAAGACGAAGAGAAATGTAATTATGGTTCAATGTACGATCGGATTAATCGCTATGTACAAATTATGGCCCTCACCTCGATTTCTACTCATAAAATTGAGGGTCAGATGGTCAAAGAGGTACATAATGCAGTATGAAAGCGATTAAGTTTCATCAAGGTTCTTCATCCTCTAATTTTGGAATCAATGTAGAACTAGAATTACATGTTGATTGGTATTCGCCTTGTGTTCAAAATCTTACTCAGCGCAGTCTGGTACCTAAGCAATGGTCAAAAAAATCAATCACAATACTTTGAGAAACTTTGGAATAATGATAATCAAGCCTTTAATTCCAAGGTCGGTCTTGGATTCGGCACTGTAGGGCTTGTTGATGATACAGAATTTTGCTTAGTTGTTACTAATGAACATGAAAAAAAATGTTTGGAAGTTCTGAACAACTATGAAGAATCTACAATTGACGATGCCCCACCTGAATTTGAGGAAGAGATTAAATCAACCTTAGATGAGTTACAGGAAATTAACCTGAGTACCGAAAAGGAACCGATGCCAATTTTTATTAGCTCTCTACTTGGTGAAGAAGAATCTATGAATATGATTAAGCTGTTGACAGCATTCAAAGATTGTTTCGCTTGGAGTTATGAGGAAATGCTCGGATTGGCGCCAGAAGTTGAAATACATAAACTGGGCCTAGATACTACAACTATTCCAGTTAAGCAAGCTTCCAGAAGAAGGCGTTTCGATATTGAACAACAAGTTATAAACAAAGTCAAGAAGTTAATAGACGCTAAATTGATACAGGAAGAACAATATCCTACTTGGTTGGCTAGTATAGTGCCAGTTAAGAAGAAAAATTGGCAAATTCGCATCTGTGTGGACTTTAGAGATTTGAATAAAGCATGGCGAAAAGATGATTTTCCTCTTCAAATTCCAGAATTGATGGTGGATATTGCATCATCTCATGAAATTTTCTCTTTCATGGATGGATCGTCGGGTTATAATCAAATAAAAATGGCTCCAGAAGGTAAAAGATTTACAGCTTTCCGAACGTTAATTGGAATTTATTGTTATACCGTAATGCCTTTCGAACTGAAGAATGCTGGTGCAACATATCAACAAGCGATGACAAGGATTTTGGATGACCTCATTCATAATCAGGTGGAATGTTATGTAGATGATTTGGTCATCAAAAGTAAATAGAAAGAAGATCATCTGTACGATTTGAGAATTGTCTTTGAACGGTTACAAAAATTTAATATAAAAATTAATCCCCTAAAGTGCGCATTCGGTGTGACTTCTGGGAAATTTTTAGGGTTTGTTGTTCGTCACCGCGGGATTGAGATTGATCCGGGTAAGATTAAACCCATCTTAGAAATGCGACCCCCTAAAAATTTAAAATAATTACGATCTTTTCAAGGGAGGCTGGCGTATTTAAGACGCTTTATTTCTAATTTTTCAGGAAGGTGTCAACCTTTTTCCATGTTGACTAAAAAGGATGCAAAGTTTATTTGGGATGATAAATGTCAACATGCTTTTGAGAGCATTAAGCAATATCTAACGACACCTTCTGTCTTAGTAGCACCTATTTTGGGCGGACCTTTAATACTTTATACCGCAGCTTTGGATGACTCGCTTGGAGCTCTTTTAGCCCAAGTCAATGATGAAGGAAAAGAGAACGCTCTTTGTTACTTAAGTCGTCGTCTAATTCCAACGGAAGTGAAATATCCTCCGATCGAGAAACACTGTTTGGATTTAATTTTCAAAGTTCAGAAACTCCGTCATTACATGCATTCTCACAAAGTCAACCTTATCTCAAAGTTTAATCCATTGTAATATTTAATGACCCGACCAACACTTTCCGGCAGGTTAGCAAGATGGGCCATGATTTTATTGCAATTTGATATAACTTTTGTTCCACTCCGAGCTGTGAAAGGACAAATCCTGGATGATTTCCTCGCGGCACACCCATTACCGGCTAGTTCCCCTCTTAATGATGATTTTCCATTTGAACAGATAATGGATGTGGAAAATTCCAAGACTCGACGTTGGGAACTATATTTTGATGGGGCTTCTTCAACGCAAAAGGATAAAGAATTGTAAGCAATAATGGCTGGTAAAGCAAGGATTGGATTGATCTTTATTACACCAAAAAAGGGGATGTTAAGGTATTCTTATCATTTGACAGAATTGTGCACAAACAACGAGGTAGAGTACGAAGCATTAATAATAGGGTTACAATTAGCAATATTAATGGGTATAACTGACATCAATATTTACAGAGATTCACAATTAATCATTAACCAGGTTGCTGGGCAATATAGAATTTTGAAGCATAAATTGGAACAATATCATCGTTATACAATGAAGTTATTAGAACAAATTTCAGACGTAAAAATATGCAGAATCCCAAGGGTAGAAGATAATCTTGCCGATGCTTTGGCTAAACTCGCCAAGGAATTTGCATGTCCACAAGAAGATTCAATTAAGATCACTGTTCAAGGACTTCAGGTCTTGTCCCAAATCGATGTAGATACTTTAGACAAATTGGGTAAAGAAGAAACAATAATGACAACCATCGAAACTGCAGAAGTTTGGCGTCAATCTTTCATAGAATATTTACAAACAGGAAAGCTGCCAGATAATTCAGTAGCATATCAAATAAAAAAGAGAGCCTTATCGTATGCTTTAATAGATAATATCAAATATATATATAAATATGTTTATATAAACAATAAAAATACAATAAACTTTTATATTGTTCTTGCTTAAAAGCCCGGTCTGACATACCGATTGTTTTTCTGTTTAATGCAGGAGAATGTCAGGAGGAAGACTGATCTTCAAATTCAAGAATGACATTGGTTTTGCCCTTAATAAGATAAAAGTTGAAAAAGGAGCGGTAGTTGAATTTGATTTCAACTTCGACCAAATTGAGCTAGATTATGAAGGCTTAGCTTTATCCGTGGTAAACAAAGATGAGTTTTGCAAGCAGAAGCCTGTGCTGAAATTTAGAAATAAGAATCAATTCATTACTGAGAAGAAAATGAAATTAGAAAAAATTGACGAGGCTGAATCAAGCAAAGATGTAATTAATCGAATGAAGTCAATGATAATGACCTCTAAGGGCGAGCTTGTTGGTGCTACTCCTACCGACGATCAGCCGGAAGGTAAGGCAACACTTACTCCTACATAGAAGAGGAATCGAAACCGCCGTATTCACAAGATGCTGGAACAATTAAAAGAACAAGGGGAGGATAAAGATACTATCGCTCAGATGACAATCAAATTAAAAGGGAAAACCCCAGATCAGCCTGTTGAAGTGCCATCTCAACCGATGAAAACTGGAGGAGAGGTGACTTTCAAGGAAAGAGAGATTAAAGAAGGAAACTTGGAAGTTGAACCTTATGTTCCCCAGTTTGTGAGCAGGTCACGTCAGTTGCAGTCATTCCAGAGCATGAATTGGAGAAATATGAAAAGGAGAGAAAACAAAATTTCGAGCATTTTCAAAGGTTTCAGGGTAAGTATGTTAATCTACTGGAAGGGTTGGAACTGCACACCAATGTGTTCATCAGCAGTGAACAAGACGACATTGTAGAACGTGTTCTTTTGGAGCAAGAAATGGGACGTGCTGGTCGGTTAAGAAGAAGGACATATTCTGAGCCGAGAAAATGGAAACGAGGTAAACGAAGGGTTACGATCCAATACAGTTGCTGCTGCAATTTTGCCTAAGATAAAGAAGGAAATCCCCCCGGGATAATTTGTCATGATGAGGTTGACCCTCTACCGTCATTTATCAAGAGGATAATTAAACGATTTATAACATGGTGTATACTTCCAGCAGATTGTATACCAAATAGCTGTATAGTTAATATCTACAAAGCTGGTGATTATATCCCTCCGCACATCGATCATCATGATTTCGTAAGGCCATTTTGCAATGTATCATTCATAAATTAATGCAATATCATGTTTGGAACAGAAATTCAGATCGTTGATGACGTAGAATTTCAGGGTTTCATAGAGATTCCTTTGCCTGTGGGCTCTGTGTTGATATTGAAGGGAAATAGCGCTGATGTGGCCAAACACTTCATCCCTGGAGTACCATATCCAAAAGTTTCAATAACCCTCAGACGGATGAATGAGGATAAGGTACCATTCCGGTTCAGACCTGATCCTGAAATCGAGAATTTGCAGCCTTTTGAGTTGTAAGTTGTTTAAAGACAACACACCTCAGTATATATCTAGGAGAAATCATTTCTATTTTTCTGTGATATGTTAGAAGGTGAGGCTAGTCTTTATACAACCTACCATTTCAACACAACTGTCGATGACAAAATACAGCTAGATGATACACAAGACTGGATTCAATCATGCGTTTTCAGTATTGGTGAATAAGGAAGTATTTTGAAATGCAAACTTCACAATAATGATTCCAGAAGATGTTTGATTACATGAAATCAAACAACATTGTATTCAATACCAGATGATATTCATGATATGACAGTTTGAAGACACTATATTGGAACTTCTTTTCGCAGCTATGAATGTAGATTGAGCAATTGATTGAGAAAATAAACAAATTTGATTTGCCCTAATTTTGAAAAAGGCTAGCGAGAAAAGAACGACATATATAAATAAATTTATAAATAAATAATCATGAAAATATATATGTATATATATATATATATATATAAATAATNCGGTAGTTGAATTTGATTTCAAGTTCGACCAAATTGAGCTAGATTATGAAGGCTCAGCTTTATCCGTGGTAAACAAAGATGAGTTTTGCAAGCAGAAGCCTGTGCTGAAATTTAGAAATAAGAATCAATTCATTACTGAGAACAAAAGGAAATTAGAAAAAATTGACGAGGCTGAATCAAGCAAAGATGCAATTAATCGAATGAAGTCAATGATAACGACCTCTAAGGGCAAGCTTGTTGGTGCTACTCCTATCGACGATCAGCAGGAAGGTAAGGCAACACTTACTCGTACATAGAAGAGGAATCAAAACCGCCATATTCACAAGATGCTGGAACATCTAAAAGAACAAGGGGAGGATAAAGATAGTATCGCTCAGATGACAATCAAATTAAAAGGGAAAACCCCAGATCAGCCTGTTGAAGTGGCACCTCAACCCATGAAAACTGGAGGACAGGTGACTTTCAAGGAAAGAGAGATTAAAGAATGAAACATGGAAGTTGAACCTTATGTTCCCCAGTTTGTGAGCAGGTCACGTCATTTGCAGATCATTCCAGAGCATGAATTGGAGAAATATGAAAAGGTGAGAAAACAAAATTTCGAGCATTTTCAAAGGTTTCAGGGTAAGTATGTTAATATACTAGAAGCGTTGGAACTGCACACCAATGTGTTCACCAGCAATGAACAAGATGACATTGTAGAACATGTTCTTTTGGAGCAAGAAATGGGATGTGCTGGTCGGTTAAGAAGAAGGACATATTCTGAGCCGAGAAAATGGAAACGAGGTAAAGAAAGGGTTACGATCCAATACTATTGCTGCTGCAATTTTGCCTAAGATAAAGAAGGAAATCCCCCCGGGATAATTTGTCATGATGAGGTTGACCCGCTACCGTCATTTATCAAAAGGATAATTAAACGATTTGTAACCTGGCGTATACTTCCAGCAGATTGTATCCCAAATAGCTGTATAGTTAATATCTACAAAGCTGGTGATTGTATCCCTTCGCACATCGATCATCATGATTTTGTAAGGCCATTTTGCAATGTATCATTCATAAATAAATGTAATATCTTGTTTGGAACAGAAATTCAGATCGTTGGTGACGTAGAATTTCAGGGTTCCATAGAGATTCCTTTGCCTGTGGGCTCTGTGTTGATATTGAAGGGAAATGGCGCTGATGTGGCCAAACACTTCATCCCTGGAGTACCATATCCAAGAGTTTCAATAACCCTCAGACGGATGAATGAGGATAAGGTACCATTCCGGTTCAGACCTGATCCTGAAATCGAGAATTTGCGGCCTTTTGAGTTGTAAGTTGTTTAAAGACAGCACACCTCAGTATATATCTAGGAGAAATCATTTCTATTTTTCTGTGTTATGTTAGAAGGTGAGGCTAGTCTTTATACAAACTACCATTTTAACACAACTGTCGATGACAAAATACAGCTAGATGATACACAAGACTGGATTCTATCATGCGTTTTCAGTATTGGTGAATAAGGAAGTATTTTGAAATGCAAACTACACAATAATGATTCCAGAAGATGTTTGATTACATGAAATCAAACAACATTGTATTCAATACCAGATGATATTCATGATATGATAGTTTGAAGACAATATATTGGAACTTCTTTTCGCAGCTATGAATGTATATTTGAGTAATTGATTGAGAAAATAAACAAATTTGATTTGCCCTAATTCTGAAAAAGGCTAGCGAGCAAAGAACGACATATATAAATAAATTTATAAATAAATAATCATGAAAATGTATATGTATATAAATATATATATATATAAATAATAATCATCATGAAAATTTAAAAGAAAATTTTTGCCTGATTATTTCCTCACATCACAATTTGATTATTTCTGTATTCCATCAGGTTTAATTTCTTCTCTCACAATTTTGTAAAGTGTCACATGTTTCCAAATTCTTCCTACATTTACGATATTTCGGGGTCAGTACCTAAATTCTGATTCCCTTTCTCCGAGATCGGTACCTAAATTCCGATTCTCTTTTCGAGGTTGATGCCTAAATTTCAACTCTCATTTCGGGGTCAGTACCTAAATTCTGATTCCCTTTCTCCGAGATCGGTACCTAAATTTCGATTCTCTTTTCGAGGTTGATACCCAAATTTCAAGTCTCATTTCGGGGTCAGTACCTAAATTGTGATTCCCTTTCTTTGAGATCGATACTTAAATTTCGATTCTCTTTTCGAGGTTGATACCTAAATTTCAACTCTCATTTCAGGGTCAGTACCTAAATTCTGATTCCCTTTCTTCGAGATCGGTACCTAAATTTCGATTCTCTTTTTGAGGTTGATACCCAAATTTCAATTCTCATTTCGGGGTCAGTACCTAAATTCTGATTCCCTTTCTCCTAGATCGGTACCTAAATTCCAATTCTCTTTTCGAGGTTGATACCCAAATTTCAACTCTCATTTCGGGGTAAGTACGTAAATTTTGATTCCCTTTCTTCGAGATCGGTACCCAAATTCTGATTCTCTTTTCGAGGTTGATACTCAAATTTAAACTCTTGTTTTGGGGTTAGTACCTAAATTTTGATTCCCTTTCTTCGAGATCAGTACCTAAATTCTGATTCCTTTCGATCAGCTCTTGAGTTGGATGTGAGTCCCCAAGCTTTCCTTCTCAATCTGATCTTTTTGCTACCTCTTGGGTTGGATGTGAGTCCCAGTGCTTTCTTCCCCAATGTAGCAGACATATTTTCTTTATCACCACTTAGGTTGGATGTGAGTCCCCAAGCTTTCCTTCTTAATCTGATCTTTTCGCTACCTCTTGAGTTGGATGTGAGTTCTAGTGCTTTCTTCCCCAATGTAGCAGACATATTTTCCTTATCACCACTTAGGTTGGATGTGAATCCCAGTGCTTTCCTTCCTAGTGTGACATATATTCTTCTGTCGTCTCTTAACTCAGATGTAACTTCCCCAGCGGTATTCTGAGTCGTTCTAGTTCCTCTATTTCACTTAGGTTGGGTATGGAGTTTTACTTCTAACCCCGTAATAAATCCTAGGACAACAGACGATGTCTTTGTTCGACTAGTTTCAACTCAGACGTAACTTCCCAGCGGTATTTCGAGTTGATGTAGTCGCTCGTTGTTTTTTTTTTCTTTTTTTTGTTTCACTTATTTTCTACACATTCTTTGGAATCAAGCCCATTCTTTTGATTCCTTTCTCGACACATTCTTTAATGTCATAACCAAATTCTGAGTATTTCTTTTGCATATACTTTGAAAATCAACATTTGAAATTATTCAAAAATTCAAATCCTACAACAATTTGAAAATTCATTTACTCATCCCCAGCGAAAATGGTACTCCACCTCACTTCGAACTTAATACTCAATTTGTCATAAGTATGGTTACTTGGACATTCTTGAGGAATTGGGTTGATCGTTTCAGTCAACTCCAACAGGCGCGTTGTGCTTGTGTAGCACACCACACCTATTGGGGGTTCATTTGTTGACCTCATTTTGGAGGTCTTTTTTTTACCTTCTCTAAATACCCTAGGATCTAACTGTAAGATTCTTCTATTTTAACTCTCTTAAAGGAGTAGACTGGGACTCACCCCCCTTTATAAATTCAAGCCATTTCTTCGCTCTTTAAAGTTTCATATGGACGGTTCCAGATTCTCAAACATTCGATTGAGTTGATCGAAAAAATGACTTATTGAATCTCAAATTGAGCTCCTATAGAAATTTGAAAAATGTAGGTGGACACCGTGGCGCGTGCGTTGTTTGACTTTCCACTACGAGCAATATGTTTGACTTTGGTCGTCACTTATGTGAGGACCAGTTAATAATATACTCGTTAAACGGCTCTGATCGGGCCAAAATAATCATTTGTCGCGCCACATGCAAATCAAATTTAATTTGACACGATCGTTGATGACCTTGTCCGGATAATTCCGAATGACAAAACGGACTGCGTTATTGCATCCGGGACGTTAATTTTAGCTAGGAAGGATGGCCATTTTGTCAGGGCTCCGAGCGCGAGTGGATCACACAAAATTTAATATTTTATTAATATTTTCTTTAATAANTAGCGGTATTCTGAGACGTTCTAGTTCCTCTATTTCACTTAGGTTGGGTATGAAGTTTTACTTCTAACCCCGTAATAAATCCTAGGACAACAGACGATGTCTTTGTTTGACTAGTTTCAACTCAGATGTAACTTCCCCAGCGGTATTTCGAGTTGATGTAGTCCCCTTTTATTTTTTTTATTTGTTTTGTTTCACTTATTTTCTACACATTCTTCGGAATCAGGCCCATTCTTTTGATTCCTTTCTCTACACATTCTTTAATGTCATAGCCGAATTCTGAGTATTTCTTTTGCATATACTTTAAAAATCAACATTTGAATTTATTCGAAATTCAAATCCCACACTGATTTGAAAATTCATTTACTCATCCCCAGCAAAAATCGTACTCCACCTCACTTCGAACTTAATACTCAATTTGTCCTAAGTATGGTTACTTGGACATTCTTAAGGAATCGGGTTGATCGTTTCGGTCAACTCCAACAGGCGCGTTGTGCTTGTGTAGCACACCACACCTATTGGGGGTCCATTTGTTGACCTCATTTTGGAGGTCTTCTTTTTACCTTCTCTAAATACCCTAGGATCTAACCATAAGATTCCTCTCTTTTAACTCTCTTAGAGGAGTAGATTGGGACTCACCCCCCTTTATAAATTCAAGCCATTTCTTCACTCTTTGCAGTTTCATATGGACGGTTCCAGATCCTCAAACATTCGATTGAGTTGATCGAAAAGATGACTTATTGAATCTCAAATTGAGCTCCTATAGAAATTTGAAAAATGTAGGTAGACACCGTGGCGCGTGCGTTGTTTGACTTGCCACTACGAGCGATATGTTTGACTTTGGTCGTCACTTATGTGAGGACAAGTCAATAATATACTCGTTAAACGGCTCTGATCGGGCCAAAATAATTTCATTTGTCGCGCCACATGCAAATTAAATTTAATTTGACACAATCGTTGATGACCTTGTCCGGATGATTCCGAATGACGAAACGGACTGCGTTTTTGCATCCGGGACGTCAATTTTAGCTAGGGAGGACGGCCATTTTGTCAGGGCTTCGAGCGTGAGTGGATCACACAAAATTTAATATTTTATTAATATTTTCTTTAATAAAATAAAAATATATTTGATAAATTTTTTTAATATAAAACATAATCTTTTAAAAACCTAAAAAATAAAAAAAAACTCCCTCGTGCCTCTATTCTTTGCCCTAGCCGAGCCATGGAGTCTCTTGTCGGTTTGTCGGTCATCCCTTCCCTTTCCGAGCCTTCGTCGCCGGTGGCCTCGCCGGTAGCCTATCGTAACAAACTTTCCCGCCTAAACGAGTCCGAGAACCTTCTTATTTTGAATCTCATTGGGATTTTCACTCTTGGTGGGTGATTCTCCTCACTGTCTCGATGCTCACCGCCGGTGAACCATTCTCTCATCTCTACCTATAAATACCCCCAAGGGGGAGAGAAAGACGACGACATTTTTTTTTTGAAATTTTAGAGGGATTTTGCCGGGAGCTTTCATCTCGTGACTTCTTCTTACTCTTTTCATTTCTTGAGCTAGTGAGAAATCCAGGTCAAATTTTAGAATTAATTACTCTTGATCATGGCTTTGATAGATGGACATTAGAGTCATATTATTTTACTACCCCATTCGAATACATGTAGCATGCTTATCTTTTGGTTTTGATCGATGGATTGAAGGCTAAATTCCTGCTACTTTTATTATCTTATTTGAAAACTTATTAGTTTAATTTGAACATATCTCTGGAGTTGTAGGTTCTTACTCTTCTTGCTGCCTTATTCGAATGCATATACTGGAAATATTTGTTTGGTTATGGAGAATCAATTTTGAAGCTAGCCTTTTTGTTCTTCTCACTGCCTCTATTTGAATAAAGATGTTGGAAATCTATTCTATAATTTTGATCAGTTTTGGAGGGTTGGTTTTCCATGCTTCTTGCCGCATCTATGTGAATGTACATGTTGGAAATTTGTTTTTTTTGGTTTTGAACACTATTTGGGGGCCGACTTCTGTTTTTTTTTACTGTCCCTATGCAAATAAATATATTGGAGGCCTTTCTTCGGTTTTGAAAACTAATTTGGAGTTGTGGTTTCGCTCTGTTTGCCTTTCTTCATTTAATTATATGATGAAAAATGTTTTTAAATGTTTTTTTTAGGAGGATTTGAGGCTCGGTTTTGCCCTCTCTTTGATTCTCCTTGTTTAAATAAGTGATGTAAATCATTTTTTCCTATGGCTAGGGGAAGATTTTAGGCCGATTACTTTGTTCCTTTGCTGCTTCAATTGAAAATATATTGGAAATTATCTTTCAAATTTTCGATGAAGATTTGGGATTGGTTTTATGTCCCTAACTACCTTTATTTGAAAATATACTTTGAGGATTCACATATTGGTTTTGAATGATTGTTTGGAGCTTGAAGTTTTGTCCCTTTCTGAGATCAACTTCGTTTCTTGTTGGTTTAGTTGTAAGCTTCATGGTATTTCGGTTTTGAGCCTTGTAAGCTTGGTTCAGTTCAGTTCTAAGTTTTGTAATAGCTCGGTTTGGTTTATGGTGACCGGAGGCTGATTTCTTATTTCCTTTGCCGCTCTTATTTGATTATATACATATTGGAAGCTATTTCTTTTGATTTTAATACTGGATTTGAAATTATAGTTTCGTTTTTCTTGCTGCTCCTATTTCAAATATATATGTGTTGAGATCCTTTTCCTTATCAGATTTAAGGTTGTAATCTGCCTAGTAATCGAGATTCATTTTAACCTTTGGTGATCTAATATGGACTCTGTATTGGGTTCGGTTTTGATTCCTGCTCCTTGCCAAAATTTATTTCTATTTTCTACTCTTCGTTGGGGTTCAATTTTGATCTCTGTACTTTGCTAAAATTGAATATGATCTCTATTCTTTGTTGGGGCGGGTTTCGGTTCTTACCCTCTATTGTGGCTCGATTTGCTTCTATTGTTGCTGCCCCTATTCGAATATATACTGGAATTTATTCTAATACTTTGAGCTGTTGTTTTGGGGCTCAGTTTGCTCCTATTGCTTCTGTCCCTATGCGAATAAACATATTAGAGGCCTTTTTTTTTTCTGGTTTTGAGAGTTAGGTTGGAGCTGCAGTTCTTTGCTCCCTTTACTACCTCATTTGAATATATATTAAAGTTGTTTTTGTTTCAAAACTCAATTGGGAGTTGCACTCTTTGCTCCCCTTTGTTATCTTATTCAGATTCACTTTGATTTAATTTTTAATCTCATTTATGTGGGCTGCAGCCCTTATTCCTCATGCTGTCTCATTCAAATGCGTATTGGAAATTATAATTTTGAGTTTGAGTACTTAAATTTGAGGCTGACTTCTGTCTCTCTTTGCTGAATTATTTGAATATACCTGTTGGGGATTATTTGTGATTTTAAAAATTGTTTTGGAACTGAATTTGGTTTCATGCTATTTTATAGCTTGGAATAAATACTTTATAAATCAGTCTTGATTCTCTTGATGGTGATTAAGCTCAATCCTTTTTACAAGGTTCTGTTTTAGTTATTTTGATAATGACTTAGCTTGATTCTTATATTAGATTTGTGTTTATATTTTAATGTTTTAGCTAATCCCTTTTTTAATCTCAATTCTGTTTCTTCAACTTGACACTCATATTACATCCAATTTTTAGCTTCTTTGATGGCCTTTGATGGTTCGATTTGGTTTTCTTGGGTAACTCAGTTTTTGTGCTTCTTCACGCTTGGTTTTATACAATTGTGGCCTAGGTTTTGTCCCTTGCCGAGCCTAGTTCTATTTTTATTTTTTAATGGCTCAGTTTTGACTCTCCTCTGAGTTGGGTTTTGTTCAGCAATGGCTTATGTTTCAGCCCTTNGGGCCTAGGTTTTGTCCCTTGCCAAGCCTAGTTCTATTTTTCTTTTTTAATGGCTCAGTTTTGACTCTCCTCTGAGTTGGGTTTTGTTCAGCAATGGCTTATGTTTCAGCCCTTATTCCGAGTCCTTTTTTTTGTTGCTTGAAAATCAAGTGATATGTATATATTTTGCTATCATTCTTTAGCGATTATTTGACTTAATAATTTTAATTAACATGTTAAAATTGAATCTTCAAGAATTATNATTTAGCGATTATTTGACTTAATAATTTTAATCAACATGTTAAAATTGAATCTTCAAGAATTATAGGGTTTGAGATTTTGTGAAGCATGTCTATATTGGTGGAATTAGCTTTCTTTGGTTGTATAAATCTTATAGACCTGAATTTGACAATGTGAAGATGGAAACACATTCCTGTTTAAAAATTGGAGTATGTCGTGATTATATACATATTCAAAATTCAAGCTTAGAGGTGGAAAGTGGATATTACAGAAATGCTTAGATGTTTATTTCCCAATATGAGATCTATAAAAAGAAAAAAAAATTTCTAAGGATGAGCATATGAAATATCGAGATGGTTTATTAGTTCAAAGTGTGGGGTAACAGGCAATGATGTATGAGAACCATTTGACAACTTATTTTATAGCTGACATATAAAATCAATATTCAATTAGTGTGATGCCCTTTCACCCCTAGATCGTTAACAGGTCTAACCCTTTTCCAAAAGTTTTGAGAATCGGTAATCATAAAAGGAAAGATACTACAGGCACTACACAGATACTACAATAACAAAACCACAGATACTACAATCATAAAAGAACAGATACTACAGTCATAAAAGCACAGATAGTACAATCCTAAAAGCACAGATACTACAATCATAAAAGCACAGATTCTACACTCACGAAAGAACATATACGATACTACACTGTAGACACCATATTCTGACTAATACATGCATACATTGGATATCACCTACACATACTTTTNCTCTTTATTCTCTCTCTCCTCTTCTTGAAACGAGATGACGACAGGGTCAGTTGATGATTCATCTCTGGACAACGATCGGGACAACCAAAGATGGAAGGATGAGCTTATGCAGAACCTCGATAGATTTAAGTAACATACCTATAAGATGTTGAGGTTGTTCATTTGGCACGACGTAAATCCTCACACTATCTTTTAGAAGTTTCTATGATTTTTATATCGTATGATATAAGTTCTAAACTTTTTAGGATTCCGAGGTCGTCATTTAGTATGACATAAATCTTCACATTTTCTCGGGCTATTTGCATATGATATACATATATAGGTCCCGAATATCTAAATAATTTACAGGATTGAAACATCAAGTAACTTCTCTTCCAAAGATGTAAAGTCAAACCGTAGATTAGTTTGAGATGTTACTGAATCTCCTTCAGTATCTTCGACATCTCCTACTTTTCGTTCCTTTGGATTCTGAAAATAACTGTTCCTATTTGAACCTATCCCATTTGACTTTTCCTATGAACAATCGTGGAAACTTAAACGTTGAATTCTTGAAGACGAAACCTCTGATCATTATCGAGAGTTTTCTTAGGTGACTTCGGT
>JXCR01147111.1:92670-158015 GCA_002079205.1 Phalaenopsis hybrid cultivar
GAAGTGAAAAAAAAAATCAAATTTGGAGAAAAAGTGTGAAAATGGTGCAAAAGTGTTTTGGCGCCTAAGCGCCAGATCTCGTGCTTAAGTGCCGGTGAAATAGAGAAGGCCACGCCTAAGCACCAGAGGTCCCGCACTTAAGTGCCAGAGGCAGTTATTTGACAATTCAATTCATTTTTTTGAATTTTAAAGGGATATTTGAGGCATATATTGGCTAAAGATGGTGGCTATGACCACTAGAAACGAAAATATGATTAAAAGACTTGTGAAAGGAGGCATCCCTTGGAGAATACATTAAATTGGGACACATTTTGAAGAGTTACCAAGGCACATCTTGGAGATCTATAAAACAAGTAAATTGATATTTTTAGAAGTTTTCTTGAAAAGGGAGAGTCTTGTGAAGTTCTTGAAGAAGTTCGGGGAGGAACGTTTGGAGAGAATTTCAGGCACCACAAATTTACTTTATCCTTTTTATTTTTAGTTTTATTGTGAGAGTTAAGAGTGTTGTAAAAGAGGAGATTTAAAGAAACTTTAAGAGTCTGGTAGAGGATTTGAGATAAGTTTTTATCTTTGTTTTTTTTGAACTACTTTCGATTTTAATAGAGACTTCTTGTTGGTTTGACAATGATTTCTACTTTTAAATGGAAGTGTGGTTTTGTTTTCTCCATGGATTTTTAGTATTTTTCTTTATTTTTCTCCTTAAAATGATAAGTAATTAATGTGTTTGCTGGAAGTTGTGGAGAGTGTTGATCTTTAATGTTGGAAGAAGTTGTGATGATTTAATTCCATACACATCATTTACTTCTTGATACTGCCTATCTAGATGTTAAAGTTTGTTATGAGAACATGTAAGAACCAAGCTCGTATTGTCGCAGTCAACTATTGGAAAGAATCACATGAGGTTGTATGAGTGAGAATGTAATTCATATGATTTAGTGCAAATAAATAGAGACATAATTGTTGAAGGGTGTAGAGTTAGAGGACTTTAAAGAGACATATTAAAGCCCTTAACTTCGTTTATTGTTTTAGGTTCTTGTTGACCTCACTTTTGGTTGTGGTTTTTTTTTTCCCTCTTTAGTAGCCTAGGATCTAGCCATATGACTTTCCTATTGACTATTCCTAGAAAGCTGGAAAGGAACCCTCATGATTAGAATTTCTAAACTTCTCCTTGCTCAACTTGAAGTTTCACATATTGGTCATAATCTCTAGCACTTAGTAGGTGAGGTCAGTATGAAGGAGCTCAAGATGAGCCCCCATAGGACTGATTAACCTTAAGGTTGACTTTGGGTGTTGGTCTAAAGCTTGTTCACTTAGTACACTCACGATCACATATAATCACTCACAATCCTAAAACCAAAAATGGTTAACTTAGATCCCTTGATCCTTTGGGAGACTCATGTAGATGGTCCCCTAAACCCACTAGCCCTAGGCTAGGGTTTAGCTAAGACCAATACATAGAGGACCCAAATGGGAATTCTATTGGTCCATAGCTCACATATGGTGGTTGGCTTCCCAATTCTACCAAAAATACCCAACTTGGCATTCACCCCCAAACCTACCTAATTTACGTAAACACCCCCACATCCCAAATTTGGCTAAAAATCCAAATTTCACCAAAAAATACCCAAGTTTGTTCAAAAATCATTTCAAACCATTTTAAAATACCCAAATCACCCAAACCACCAAAACAATTCCAAATTTACCAAAATACCCACAAAATTGCCAAAGTTACAAAAATACCCTTGACACCCCAAACTTCCCCAAAACCTCCAAAATCACTCCACATGTTTCCAAAATCAATTTTAACCCTCAAATTGAACCCAAGTTGGCCAATTTGACCATTTAACTGAAATACCGAAATTGCCTTTAAGGGCTCAATTTCCCAAAATTCACCTTAAATGTCCATTAATTTGGTTCCAATTTCTCTCAATTTCAATTCTAAACTCAAATTCACCTTTCATATGACCAATCTAAACCAAATACAAGCCTAATTGACCTATTCTTTGAGCTCAATTTTGATCCAAGTCAAACCTCCATTTTTGGCCCTATGACTTAATCCCACCAAATTGAACCACATAGCCTTCTCAATTTGCCCCAATTTAAATCCTAAACAGTTCATAACAATCATACACATAAAATTAAACTTTCAATTGGCCTTGGTGAAGCCTAAATTTCATTTAATTTCAACCCAAATTTAAAAATCCCCAAATTTGCCCCAAATTAGCTAGTCTCCAAATTCCAACAAATTGAATGCCTTAACCCCAAAATTGACACCCAATTTGTGTTAAAAACGTTTTATGACATTCCTATAGACCATTTTGAACAATCAATTTGAACCTCACCCAATCTTAGCCCTATCTAGACCCAAGTATAGTCCAACATGCCCAAATTGACAAAAAACCCAAAATCCTTCAAATTGAGCATCCAATTGAACTCAAAATCATTTCAATACTTCACCAAAAATCTTCATAAAAATCATTTACACAATTTTTATCAATCAATTGGGCTCAATGTCATGTCTAGCCTAACCAAAAACCAACTTTTATCCATTTGGACCCAAATTAGACCCACACACCAAAATTGACTTAGTCATGCCTATGCCACCAAATTGATGACACCACAACAACTAAGCACATCCTATGGACCAGGATAAACCCACCTAAATAATTAAAAATGAGATATGGACCAGTGGTCCTTTGATTTAAGGGATTTCACCCCATATTTGGCCTAAACTTAAATATCTCCTTCATCATTGCTTACCCTTGGGGTTTAACCATCATTAAGCACCTCCTGACCTCCCTGAGCCAAGAACTGACTGAACCCTGGCTAGCCACTGGAAAAAACCAACCCAAGGAAGCCCCAAGTGGCCAAAACCCAAAATTAAACCTCCCTACCTTGGCTCACTCCCATTGGCCATTAGTGCTTTTCTTCCCTCCACCTCAGCAAGCTTTAACACCCAAATCCAAGCCCTGAGCTCCACCAGGCAGCCATGACTTTAAATTGAGCTCTCCATGGCCAAAGAAGGTGTGCTTGAAACCTTAAGGAAACTCCGCCAAAATCTCACAAGAGCTTCTCCAAACCATCCCAAGTGCAATCCCCTTGCTCTAAACCGCTAATAGCCACCCACAGAGCCAATTTTTTCACTGAAATTTGCCCTAAAACTAGGACAGATCTCTCCATACCTCGAAAATGAACAAAAAATCTAATTAACTATGCACATACTATCCCTACAACGAAAGAAGTTGATTCTCCACAAAAGCCCCCTCTCAAACATCCAGTAACCTAGCTCTAAACCAACACCTAAAATTGAGCTTGATCGATTTCATACCTAGACCATTACCAAGGCTCGGGACATCATCTGGAGGTTCATTGGGACCAATAAAAGCTATCAGAACCATCTGATTGAGGCCTCTCCTATCAGAAAAAGGTATTGAACTCCAACTCTAAACCGAGCTTGTTTCGACCCTCCATTCGTATTTACTGTATTTCATACCGTATAAACTGTATAAATGTTTTTGTATTGAGTAGATGAAGGTTAAGGAACAAACCCTATGTTATTTGGTTGAGTCTAGACCAAGATCTTAAGGTTTTAGTGTGAATGGCTCACGGGTTAGGTCACTTGGGGACGACAATGGAGAGCCTTCTGATCGCGCGTGTATCCAATGGACAAAGGAGATCAAGCCGGATAGATCCATGGTGCATAAAGCACGGTTTACGTAGTAGCTGAGGGGGATGGCGGTGTCAAATGGTGGAGTGCCACGTGTTCTTTTGGAGCTGCCTAAGATCCAGTCAGCGCCGTGTGGATAAGTAGAAAAATAGGGATTTCTAAATTATTGTAATTGCCTAAACTTCAAAATCCATATCTAAAAAAATAAAAGAAAATGACCCTCTTGCTTGGTGAATAGAGGAGAAAAATATGGACAAAAATAAAAAAATTATTTTCTCACTCCCTGATTTTTAAATAATTAAATACCCACTATGGTATTTTAATTCTCCATGGATTAAAAAATTTCACCATGACCTGAAATTTTAAGGGTTTGTTCCTCATGACGGAGGCCATGCCTACTGATTTTTCCAAGGTCAGAGGGCACCTCTATGCTTATAACCCTAATTTTAAAGCTAAGGTGACCATTTTGACTTTTTTTAATTATATAAACCAAAATACTACTTGAAAAATTATGAGAACAATTTTAGTAAGTTTTTTGTGGTTAGAGAAATCTAGGAAAATTATTTTGATGCTTTGAATCATTTTGTAAATTTTTATACTTAGTTAAATGTAAATATCTTGTATTAAATTGTGTAAATAAAATACGTATAAAAAATTAACAAAATTAAGTTCACATTGTTCATAAAAATCATGTCTTACCACTGTAAAAATATCAGAATTATTTGACTTAGTCTAGGCACTAAAGTGGATTTCTTAAGGAAACTTAGATTTTTGTATAAAGAAAAATTATATTAAATTAAATATGCTTAGAAAAATCATTAAAATTATTTTTCTAGGTTCCTTGTGATCAGGGGCATTTTATAAAAATAAAACCCATTTTTTATGAAAATATTTCATTTTTAAAATATAAATTGAATTAAAAATAATTACAAAAATTAAATTTCTAAAAAATACAAAAAATGATTCAAAATGAATGGGAATGTCCCTTGATCACTTAGAATTTATTAGAACATTTTTTCCTAATTTTCTAAGTTAAAAACAAAATTTAAGGGCTTAAAAATGAATTTTTTATATTTTCTCACTAAAAGAATTATATTAAATAAATTAAAAATCACAAAAAATATAAAATTTGATTCTCTGAGTTTTTTGAACTAAGAAGAGTCTAATAAAAGTATAAAAATAATTTTTGTAATTAAAACACTATTTTCTATTTAAATAAATCATGAAAATTGATCTAAAATTAAATAATAAAAATAGAAATTTGATTAAAAAATCATGAAGTTTTCCCTAAGTGTTTATTTGACCTTAGGAAACCTCTAATAATTTTTCCATAAATATAAATTTTATTTTGGATAATTAAATAAATTAACTTTTGAAAATCCTATTTTCTAAATTTAAATAATTATCTAAATTAAATCAAAATTTTAAAAATCTACATATTCTCCTCTGATATTTTAATTACCTCATGGATATGACACTCTAACCCTCAAAGTCATTTGACTTGCGTTTAGTGAGTTATGAGGTGAAGTACCCTAAGGGGCAAAGTGATAATTTTAGACTTTGGCGCCTTAATCAAAATTTAGGATTAACCAGGGATAAATAGGTAACTTTGATCCTAATAAACATGTTTAGATGATTGAAATACAATGAGATTATAAGGTAGAAACTCACCCACCACCTTTGCACAACATCAACAGATAATAATCTCCCCCAATCTTCATGACTTGGAAGTCAACTAATACAAAAAGTTTCTTAAGTGAGAGGCTTAAGCTAAAAGGATGATAATTTACTTTACTTAAGCCCAAAATTAATGATAATGTGATCTTTAAATTAAAATACATGGCACTTAAACAAAAATATTAACCTTCCCCAAATTCCCCATTATTATTGCTAAGGGCTTGGTAGTGCCTAGGCTCAATATCTAAGCTCAATTGATTTGATTTAGAAGATAATTAGTGATTAACATCTTTAAATAGTACAAGACTGACCTTAATCACGGGCACCATAGTCTTAAATAACCTAGACTTGCCTTAAGGGTACACCCTCACATAACTCTTGAGTGAAACATTAATTGACTAATTGAGTATCCTATCCTCAGGATAATTAAATTGCCAAGTTTCACTATGTAACGGGGTAGTCACACTCAACCTAAGATGATTATTGGAACATTATGATAAGATCAAAATGAACTCGGGATATTTCAAAAGATTTTCAAAGTGATCTAGAGTCACACCTTGAACTTTTTGAAATTTATTGGATAGTCTGAAGGACAAATTAGACTTGTCATATTTTGTTTTAAAAATATCCACTAGGATCTTCTGAGATTCAACTAAATCATAACTTAGAGTTTGGTAGCTAAACCTTCTTCTACTCATGGCATTTTAATTCCTTGCAATATTATCTTCATATCTTGCAAGTACTAAACTTTTTGGTGGTGGAACAAGAAGACTTTCCAGATACGCTTTTACAGTTTATAGTACAGTTTTCTATTTTTCTTTTTGCACTGTACTTTCATGCTTATAAAATTTGCATGTTAAACAACGATGACACCCTACATGAAAACCTAAAACTGCTAGGATAGCCACAAAACCAAAACTAAAACTAAAATCAACCAAGATAAAATTCACCGACACAACATTCAAAATATAAGACAACTCAAAATTTAATCACAAACATCACAAAAACCACAATTAAAACTAAATTAAGACGTCTCTATTGGACGATCATGAATCCCTTGAAGGAGGTAAACTACAGTTGTTAACGAAACTTCCCACAGTCTAAATGAAAGTTTGGAACTCATTAAGTTGAGTTTAGTAAATTCATTTGGACTAAATGAATCCGATATAAAAATAGTGGTACGAGAACGTGGGAATCGTAAGATCCTAACCGATGTCACTCTAACCAACTTTAACATCCCTCATAATATTTAAAGAACTATAACCTTTAAGACACCTAATTTGACATTATAACCTGACACACTATAAAACCTAAGCTCGTCATGGCAAGGAGCTTGGAGTTAGCATGGTGGGAAGCACTGTTATTTTCAGCAACAAAACATGTCTCCTTCAACTAAACCATTCTTCCCTTAGAATTAAAAAACAAGACATAAGATTTTGAGGTTGTCTACCTAGTCCAACATAAATCCTCAAATCATCTTTAGGCTTATGTATAACTTTGCTGTACAATATAAGCTCTAACTCCTCTTAGGATTCTGAGGTTATCATTCGTCACAACCTAAATTCTCACATCTTACAGGCTATTTGTGTGATCGTTTCACACAAATCTAAGCCCAAAACTAATAAAATTTGTAGGATGAAACACTCAAATAATTTCTCCTCAAAACTGAAGCCAAACAATAAGATAGACTAGGAAGTCACTGAGGTTATCCTTTGGATCTGTGACATCCCCTAGTTCTTCCTCCTTTAGATTCTACAATAAATGTTCCAAACTTGAACCATTCCCCTTTCACAGCTCTTAGTCCGATTTTGTTGAAAATTCCTATCATTTTGACCTATTTGAAGATAATATTTTCCTAATTTTGATCGAGAGTTTTCTTAGATGACTTCGGTCATTTAAGATGTAATTAACTATAAAGGCTTGCCCTTATAGGAAGCTTGTCCGAACTCAGCTTAATATAAACCCAATTTAATTCTTCATATTAAATAGGGAAATTTGTCAACAAATAAAATATTTCCATAGATCAAACGAATGTCATACATTTTTTAGTTTATTTGATCAAGCCTCATCCTTGAGGCTTGTGTTTATCCTTCAGGATAGATACAGGGTTTGAGGTATAGTGCTCGTTCATTTAAACTATGAAAAATATAAGGTCATTTTGATTTCATATTTTTCAAAATTATATATATGTAAATTAAATGTCTTTCCAAAGCGGGAGACAAAATTTCAATTTCGGCAACCGACAGCTTCTAACGGGCAACTCCTCATCCAAAATAGCACCGACAACTTCTAGCGATTCTGTTGGGGACAAGCTTTCTCTCCATTTAAATCAAGAAACATTATCTTCATACATCAGTAATGTGTTCATGTCCCTCACGAACCAAAACACACTTTTTTCATTGGCATGCTTTACCCATTTCTATATTGGGAAAGTACGGTCAACTCGTTGGACTTCAGGACTGTTTGTTCGGCCACAGAGGTGTTTAATAGGCCATTATGGACTTTTTAATTATCATGCGGGGTTGGACCCCCAATTGGTGTGTTGGTGGACTAGTTCCACCAGGGCATTGTGCGTTGTTAAGTTGGTCTCGCACTGGGTCCTGAACTTCACTTTTTACCTTTCTTGTTTTATTTGTTGTTTTGCAAATTAAATCGAATTGTGTTGTGTTGCGTGTTTTCTTTAATTTTCCTTATATTAATTAAATCTTTCTACTTCCAAATTTGTTTTACAAAAATTTTAAAACCTCCAAAAATTAAATAAGGACTTTTCCAGTCTACAGATCGACCTTTGTTAATTTGTAGAGCTCGCACTAAAATTATGAGGTATTGGCCAAATAACTAACCCCAGAGCTTTCTCTTTTGAGGCTGCTGCAATGGCGTTCGGAACACTCACTTTCTCCTGCAACCTGCCGAAGAGCTGTGGTGCCCGCAATGTCGCTCCCACCATCAATTTTGGAGCAGGATTTGAAGATCTCTGGTCGTTCTTGGGAAAGCCTTGTTCGTCATAATGAAAGTTTTCACTCCAGAGCTTCAAGAACTATCTGCCGAGTTCAACCTCAACTTCCTTCCTTCTTACAAAAGGTCAAGACTACTGCCACCATGGAAGCTACTAAGCATGTTGCTCCCGCTGCTGCTAGGGGAAAAGAAGTCATGATCATTGAAGACCCGACTGAAGAATTGGTCATCCCAACATCAATATTCGAAATCTGATTAAGTTTGAGAAATACACTGTTAACAAGATGGTTTAAAAGGCTAAAAAAGCCCAAATTTTTGGGAAGTACCAGTTGATGAAAATCCTCATTAGGATGAGTCAGCATTATCAGAGACCTATCCACTTCTACAAGAGAGTAGGTTCCATCCCTTAATGGACACTAACGGGTACGAGACTATCCAAAATCCTGTTTTACCATCACTTCATAGACATTGTACGAAGAGGAAGAAGCCTCGTCCTATCACTCCTGTCAGTTCAATTTTTCAGAGACTAGCTGCTAAAGAAGGTTGTTCAGTTGGCGAGTTACTCAAGCGAGTGGGACGTGTAGTATCCCCCCGCATGAAGAAAGAAATTCTAAGGGACGCCAACACTGCTAGAATATCTCATAAATCAACTGAAGCTTTCCCTGCTCGAATTTCTGTTGGTTCTATTTAGGAAGTAGAGTTGATACCGCCATAGTTACTAACGATTCCACCATTACCAGACCCGTAGGCTGTCGACCAGTTAAGTCACGTCTGGGTCCAAGAATTCTACCGATCACCCACCTCAAGGATGTTCTTAAAATCCCAAAGGAAAAGATGAACAGATTGCCCAATACTGTATCTATTCTGCACATTGGGGATCATACTTTTCCTCAACATATCGATGTTCCTACCGAGACACTCCATCTCAAAACATCACCCTTAAAGAAAAAGGTATGGAAACCCAAGGTCAGTGCACCGATATAGTCAAGTTAGCCCACAGAGCAAGATCATGGAATGAAGTCAGGGTCCAAAGTATCTGACATTGTTGCAGCAATTGCCAGTAATGAAGGAACAAGTGGAGGAGGTCCAGCAGGGTCCTCCAGACCTTAAGACAATCCAGGAATCAATAATTGAAGAAAAGGTCAAAAACCTCAGGATTGTGATTTTCAAGTTAGCCTACGAACATGGAGTTTCCATCATTGATGATGAAGATTTTGACTTTGAAGAGTACCTTCAAGAGGATTTCATGGATATCCATGTCATTGAAACCAGAGCCGTTACATCTGCGTGCGATGCTCAAGCTCTCATCTAAGAGAACCCCGTAGATGAGCTGTGTAGAGCTATCTTCTTAAGAGATGAGCAAGTTAGCCAACTAAAGAAAAGTTTGGAAGAAATGGCCACAGCCATGACCACCATGGCCACAGTTCAAGGAAAATGTCAACCCTCGCAGTTAGCCTCTCCAGAAGTCAATCAAGCGGAGATTATACATATCATAGATGAAAGGAGAGAAGTTACCTCAGCAAATAGGGATGAGCAACAAAAGAAAGATTCTCCATCAAGCACCTTGCCAGAAAAGGAATTTAAGAAAATGGTTGAACAAGTTTGGGAGGCCTAAACCCAATCTAAAGGTGGTGCATTGGTTTTAAAGGGTAGACCTTACCAGGAGGAGTTCGATGCCGCACTCTACCCTAAGGGTTTTATGTCGCCAAACTTTAAGATATTTGATGGGACTGGAAATCCCAGGCAGCACATAGCACATTTCCGAGCCAGTTGTGGTAATACTAGAGGTAACAAAGCTTTTCTTTTCTGTCAGTTTGTAAGCAGCCTGTCAAGAATTACTTTTGATGGGTATGCTGAATTACCCAACGNCGATATAAAAATAGTGGTACTAGAACGTGGGAATCATAAGATCCTAACTGGTGTCACTATAACCAACTTTAACATCTCCCATAATATTTAAAGAACTATAACCTTTAAGACACCTGATTTGACATTATAATCTGACACACTAGAAAACCTAAGCTCGTCATGGCAAGAAGCTTGGAGTTAGCATGGTGGGAAGCACTACTATCTTCAACAACAAAACATGTCTCCTTCAACTAAACCATTCTTCCCTTAGAATTAAAAAACAAGACATGAGATTTTGAGGTTGTCTACCTAGTCCAACATAAATCCTCAAATCATCTTTAGGCTTTTGTATAACTTTGCTGTACAATATAAGCTCTAACTCCTCTTAGGATTCCGAGGTTATCATTCGTCACAACCTAAATCCTCACATCTTACAGGCTATTTGTGTGATCGTTTCACAAAAATCTAAGCCCAAAACTAATAAAATTTGTAGGATGAAACACTCAAATAATTTCTCCTCAAAACTGAAGCCAAACAATAAGATAGACTAGGAAGTCACTGAGGTTATCCTTTGGATCTGTGACATCCCCTAGTTCTTCCTCCTTTAGATTCTATAATAAATGTTCCAAACTTGAACTATTCCCCTTTCACAGCTCTTTGCCCGATTTTGTTGAAAATTCCTATCATTTTGACCTATTTGAAGATAATATTTTCCTAATTTTGATCGAGAGTTTTCTTAGATGACTTCGGTCATTTAAGATGTAATTAACTATAGAGGCTTGCCCTTATAGGAAGCTTGTCCGAACTCAGCTTAATATAAACCCAATTTATTTCTTCATATTAAATAGGGAAATTTGTCGACAAACAAAATAGTTTCACAGATCAAACGAATGTCATACATTTTTTAGTTTATTTGATCAAACCTCATCCTTGAGCCTTGTGTTTATCCTTCAGAATAGATACAGGGTTTGAGGTATAGTGCTCGTTCATTTAAACTATGAAAAATATAAGGCCAGTTTGATTTCATATTTTTCTAAATTATATATATGTAAATTAAATGTCTTTCCAAAGCGGGAGACAAGATTTCAATTTCGGCAACCGACAGCTTCTAACGGGCAACTCCTCAACCAAAATAGCACCGACAACTTCTAGCGATTCTGTTGGGGATAAGCTTTCTCTCCATTTAAATCAAGAAACATTATCTTTATACATCAGTAATGTGTTCATGTCCCTCATGAACCAAAATACACTTTTTTCATTGGCATGCTTTAGCCATTTTTATCTTGGGAAAGTACGGTCAACTCGTTGGACTTCAGGACTGTTTGTTCGGCCATAGAGGTGTTCAATAGGCCATTATGGACTTTTTAATATTCATGTGGGGTTGGACCCCCAATTGGTGTGTTGGTGGACTAGTTCCACCCGGGCATTGTGCGTTGTTAAGTTGGTCTCGCACTGGGTCCTGAACTTCACTTTTTACCTTTCTTGTTTGATTTACTGTTTTGCAAATTAAATCGAATTGTGTTGTGTTGCGTGTGTTTTTTAATTTTCCTTATATTAATTAAATCTTTCTACTTCCAAATTTTTTGTACAGAAATTTTAAAACCTCCACAAATTAAATAAGGACTTTTCCGGTCTACAGATTGACCTTTGTTAATTTGTAGTGGTCGCACTAAAATTATTAGGTATTGGCCAAATAACTAACCCCAGAGCTTTCTCTTTTGAGGCTGCTGCAATGGCGTTCGCAACACTCACTTTCTCCTGCAACCTGCCGAAGAGCTGTGGTGCCCGCAATGTCGCTCCCACCATCAAGTTTGGAGCAGGATTTGAAGATCTCATGGTCGTTCTTGGGAAAGCCTTGTTCGTCATTATGTAAGTTTCCACTCCAGAGGTTCAAGAACTGTCTGCCGAGTTCAACCTCAACTGCCCTCAAAATTTTCCTTCTTACAAAAGGTCAAGACTACTGCCACCATGGAAGCTATTAAGCTTGTTGCTCCCGCTGCTACTAAGGGAAAAGAAGTCATGATCATTGAAGACCCGACTGAAGAATTGGTCATTCCACCATCAATATTCGAAATTTGATCCAGTTTAAGAAATACACTGTTAACAAGATGGTTTGGAAGGCTAAAAAAGACCAAATTTTTTGGAAGTACCAGTTGATGAAAATCCTCATTAGGATGAGTCAGCATTATCAGAGACTTATCCACTTCTACAAGAGAGTAGGTTCCATCCCTTAATGGACACTAACGGGTACGAGACTATCCAAAATCCTGCTTTACCATCACTTCATAGACATTGTGGGGAGAGGAAGAAGCCTCCTCCTATCACCCGTGTCAGTTCAATTTTTTCAGAGACTAGCTGCTAAAGAAGGTTGTTCAGTTGGCAAGTTACTCAAATGAGTTGGACGTGTAGTATCCCCCCGCATGAAGAAAGAAATTCTAAGGGATGCAAACACTGCTAGACTATCTCAGAAATCAACTGAAGCTTTGCCTGCTCAATTTTCTGTTGGTTCTATTTGGGAAGTAGAGTTGATACCGCCATAGTTAGCAACGATTCCACCATTACCAGCCCCGCAGGCCGTCGACCAGTTAGGTCACGTCTGGGTCCAAGAATTCTACCGATCACCCACCTCAAGGATGTTCTTAAAATCCCAAAGGAAAAGATGAACAGATTGCCCAATACTGTATCTATTCTACACATTAGGGAGCATACTTTTCCTCGACATATCGATGTTCCTACCGAGACACTCCGTCTCAAAACATCACCCTTAAAGAAAAAGGTATGGAAACCCAAGGTCGGTGCACCGATATAGTCAAGTAAGCCCGCAAAGCAAGATCATGGAATGAAGTCAGGGTCCAAAGTATCTAACATTGTTGCAGCAATATCCAGTAATGGAGGAACAAGTGGAGGAGGTCCAGCAGGGTCCTCCAGACCTTAAGACAATCCAGGAATCAATAATTGAACAAAAGGTCGAAAACCTCAGGATTGTGATTTCCAAGTTAGCCTAAGAACATGGAGTTTCCATCATTGATGATGAAGATTTTGACTTTAAAGAGTACCTTAAAGAGGATTTCATGGATATCCATGTCATTCAAACCAGAGCCGTTACATCTGCGTGCGATGCTCAAGCTCTCATTTAAGAGAACCCCGTAGATGAGCTGTGTAGAGCTATCTTCTTAAGAGATGAGCAAGTTATCCAACCAAAGAAAAGATTGGAAGAAATGGCCACAAACATGACCACCATGGCCACAGTTCAAGGAAAATGTCAACCCCCGCAGTTAGCCTCTCCAGAAGTTAATCAAGCGGAGATTATACATATCATAGATGAAAGGAGAGAAGTTACCTCAGCAAATAGGGATGACCAACAAAAGAAAGATTCTCCATCAAGCACCTTGCTAGAAAAGGAATTTAAGAGAATGGTTGAACAAGTTTGGGAGGCCTTAACCCAATCTAAAGGTGGTGCATTGGTTTTAAAGGGTAGACCTTACCAGGAGGAGTTCGACGCCGCACTCTACCCTAAGGGTTTTATGTCACCAAACTTTAAGATATTTGATGGGACTGGAAATCCCAGGCAGCTCATAGCACATTTTTGAGCCAGTTGTGGTAATACTAGAGGTAACAAAACTTTTCTTTTCTGTCAGTTTGTAAGCAGCCTGTCAAGAATTACTTTTGATGGGTATGCTGAATTACCCAACGGATCAGTCAAGACGTTTGCCAAGCTAGAACAATTGGTCATGAAAAGATTTGCCAGAGCACAACATCAAGTCTTTATTGAAGATTTCATAATTGAAAAGCAAAAGCCCAACGAGACTTTAGTGGACTATATTTTGAGGTGGAGAAACGTTAGCATGAAATGTAAACCTCAACTGCAGGAACATCATGCGATTGAAATCTTACTCAAGAGCATTCATGGTCCAGTAGCTTTCATTCTCAAGGGACTCACCATCAAATCCTTCGAGAAGCTACTTAGCAAAGCTAGCAGTCTTCCNTGGATCAGTCAAGACGTTTGTCGAGCTAGAACAATTGGTCATGAAAAGATTTGCCAGAGCAAAACATCAAGTCTCTATTGAAGATTTCATAATTGAAAAGCAAAAGCCCAACGAGACTTTAGTGGACTATATTTTGAGGTGGAGAAACGTTAGCATGAAATGTGAACCTCAATTGCAGGAACATCATGCGATTGAAATCTTACTCAAGAGCATTCATGGTCTAGTAGCTTTCATTCTCAAGGGACTCACCATCAAATCCTTCGAGAAGCTACTTAGCAAAGCTAGCAGTCTTCCAGAAGAAATCAAACATATGGATTCTCATGGGAAAACCAAGGCAACCAGAATATTTGAAAAGAAATCAGGAATAGTGTCAACTGTTGATAAAGGAAAGCAACCAATGATGATAAATGCAGAAAATACTCGTTAATTTTCATCACAACATGCTAAAAAACAAACATAATAATACAGCCAGTCTAGCCAGCGACAGCCTCAGGGAGGATCACACTGAGTAGAGAATAAGAGAATATCTTTGGCAAAATGATAAGAAGTGGTGTACTCCTTTAAAGATGAAGCCATACCCAAAATGTTTAGAAGTCTGATGAAGAAGCTTGAGTTCAGACTACCAGATTCAAAGAAACCCAAAGAGGTCGACAAGAAGGATCAACCGAATTATTGCCCATATCACAGATTGCTTGGACACACTACAGAAGAATGCTTTATCTTCAAGGATTGGCTCGAGAAAAATATTAAAGAAGGAAATATAATGTTCCTGAAAGAATATTTAAATAAATATGATTTTAGCTGAGCNAACTACCAGATTCAAAGAAACCCAAAGAGGTCGACAAGAAGGATCAATCGAATTATTGCCCATATCACAGATTGCTTGGACACACTGTAGAAGAATGCTTTATCTTCAAGGATTGGCACGAGAAAAATATTAAAGAAGGAAATATAATGTTCCTGAAAGAATATTTAAATAAATATGATTTTAGCTGAGCCAATCTCTCTGATTAACCCATATACTAGAAAAGATGAATGGAGTACAGTTTGGAGTAAGTCGTCCAAGAGGGTTCTGAATCAAATCCCGTCTGCTTCAAAATAAACTCCCGTTTAGAGTATTCTTCCTTTAAAAATTGGGATGAAGCTTTTCCAAAAGATCTGTCATCGTCAAAGAAGAAGAAGAGGAACACCACCACGAAAACTGATAGCATAAAGGATAGGATAGGGCCTGCCTCTACTAGATTAGTTGTCTCGGATTCGGGAAAAAAAATTCTCAAACCCATGACCTTGTATGATTATCATTTTACCCTCTGAGGTCATATGAATATAATGATTACAATTTCAGCTACATCTTAACTGTTTCTAGTGATAACATAACTGATTTTGACCAATCTAGCCTTAATCTCGATTCCTAAAATGATCCTCAAATCATACTTGAGTCTGATGAACTCATTTAAAAGACTGAAGAAGACATCGACAATACCACCTACGATAGCATCGGGAGTGAATAATCAAACCTCGAGTGCCACGGTGCATCACTCTCCATTAACTTAGATCTCTCTGACCAAGAAGAAACACCAGCAGATTCGACAATGGATCTCAAGAAGAAGAAATTATAGAAGTGAACATATGGAGCGGGAAAGTGTTACCCTCGAGAACAACTCGAATGGATAAAGGAAAACAACTAGTAACTTAAGAAGAGCTACCTCCACCTCCACCAGTGAAAGAACAACATAATCAAGAGAAAATTTAAGGATCATACAAAGTGGATTACAATGTACTAGCCCATCTTAGGAAGTTTCCGACCAAATTAAGCATACGCTCTAATCCTGTCAAAGGAGATGAGAGAGTCTTTGGTTACAGCTTTGCTTGACCCAGAGATTTGCTTAGCCCAGTTATCCAAAACATCTTTTGATGAAGTTTGCTCGTTGAACGAACAGCCTGGGATAACCTTCACAGATGAAGATTTGCTGCTCGGTACTGCCAACCATAATCGTTTGCTCTATATCTCCGTTAACATCTGCAGATTTGAGTATCGTCCGCTCTATATCTCTGTTAACATCTGCAGATTTGTGTTGTCCAAAATCTTAGTATATCCTGGAGCATCACTCAACTTGATGATCCTACGGACATTGGCCTATTTAGACATTGAAGCTCGGGAGCTTAAGACCGATAAAATGATGCTAAGAAGATTCAACTAAAAGGGAGAGAGAGCCCTTATATCAATTACATTACTTATGAAAATTGGAGAACTAGTAACAACCGCTAAATTCCATATCATCGACACTGAGACCTCTTTTAACGCACTAATGGGTCGACCATGGATTCATGAACACAACATGGTTCCATCGTCCCTACATCAGTGCATCAAGTACTGCAAAGAAGGACAAGAATAATGTATAAACGGAGACTTACAACCTTTTTCAGTTCATGAAGTTGGCATTCACAAAGATGCCGCCTACTACGCACCTCTAAAAAAAACTGTCTTCTCTCATGAGATTGTGACCAATAAGAATGAAGATTCAAAAGAAGTACGATGGCAAGGTCATTCAACTCTGCTTCAACGATCTTCCACCACTCTATTGAGAAAAGTTGGTGGGGGTTCTTTTAGTTCATGCACCTGAGGTCAAGGCCAGGGACGTGGACGAGCAAGAACCAACTTAATTGTTGACAGGACTAAGCTGACCATCAATATTGGTGATAAAAATAGTTCTGAAGATGAAATAATGATGAAAAAACAGATGAAACCTCAATACGAGTTATCCTTAGAAGACACAAAAAAAGTGAATATGAGACAATGTATGATCGAATAAACTACTATGTGAATGCCATGACCCTTACTCCGATTCTCCCTCAAAAGGTTGAGAGTTTAGAGGAAAAGCAGGCCCTTGGCGCTAGTTCAAAGCCGATTAAATTTTATCATGCTTCTAGTTCTACTAATCTTGAAAAATCATGTAAATTTAGATGAAAATCCTAATGAATTAGTGGAATTGTCTTTTCATTACTTTTCGCCTTGTGTATAAAAGTTAATTCAACATAGAAATTTGCTAAAACAAATATCAAAAAATAAGTTACAACTTTTTGAAAAATTATGGAATATTAAAAGTCGAACAACCAACTCAAAAGAGGGTCTCAGATTTGGTACAGTTAGACCAGTCGATAATTCAAAATTTTGTATGGTTGTTACTAGCGAATCAGAAGAGGACTACCTTGATATAGAGGATGACTCTACTGATCAGCTGATAGAAGATGCTCTGCTAAAATTTGAGAAAGATATCAAGTCAACTATCTATGAATTGAAGGAAATTAACCTCGGGACAGGGAAGCAGCCCCGACCTACATTTATAAGTTCTTTACTCAACAATGAAGAATTTTTACAATTGATCAAATTATTAACAGAATTGAAAGTTTACTTCACATGAAGTTATGATGAAAGGTCAAGACTGTCAACAGAGGTTGCAGTTCATAAGCTGGGGGTGGACAAAGATATGACCCCAGTAAAACAAGCTCCAAGGAGAATCCGCCTCGAAAGAGAGCAATAAGTCATCGCCGAGGTAAAGAAATTAATATACACTAACTTTATAAGAGAAAAGCAATACCCTATGTGGTTAGCTAATATTGTACCTATTAAGAAGAAAAATGGACAAATACGTGTTTGTGTCGACTTCAGAGATTTTAACAAAGCATGTCCAAAAGATGAGTTTCCGTTGCCGATACCAGAAATGATGGTGGACATCGATTCAACACATGAAATTTTCTCCTTCATGGATCGATTGTCAGGGTACAATCAAATCAAGATGGCCTAAAAAATGTAGCACTTACAACCTTCAGGACAGCTATCGGTATTTTCTGCTACACAGTGATGTCGTTTGGGTTGAAGAACGCCGGAGCAATATATCAACGAGCTATGACAAATATTTTTGATGAGCTTATTCACAACCACGTGGAATGCTACGTGGATGATTTGGTCATCAAGAGTAAATAAAAGATAGACCCTTTGTATGATTTGAGGACCGTGTTCAAACGGTTATGATGATATGACCTTAAAATGAATCCCTTAAAGTGCGCCTTTGGCGTTACGCATGAGAAATTTCTAGGATTTGTTGTCCATCTTCAGGGAATCAAGATCGACCTAGATAAGATTAATTTTTTCTTGTAAATGCCTCCACACAAAACCTTGCAACAACTACGTTCTTTCCAATGGAAGTTGACATATCTGAGACGCTTTATTTCTAATCTCTCAGGTAGGTGTCAGCTCTTCTCCGCATTAATTAAAAAGGAAGCCAAAATTTATTTGGGAAGAGAAAAGCCAGCGGGCCTTTGAGGATGTTAAACAATATTTAATGACACCTCCTATTTTGACAGCACCTATCCCTGGAAAACCAGTGATACTTTATACCGCGACCTTTGATGACTCTCTTAGAGCCCTATTATCCCAATTCAATGATGATGATAAATAAAACACACTCTACTACTTGAGTCATCATCTAATACTGACAGAGATAATGTATCTACTTATTGAGAAGCATTATCTGGCTTTAATTTTGGCTGCCCAAAAGCTTAGACACTACATGCTTTCTCATAAGATCACCCTAATTTCAAAAGTTAATCCATTGCAATATTTGATGGCCCGACCAACACTTTTTGGACGCCTAGCATGGTGGTCAATGATTTTATTAGAATTTGATATAACTTTTGTTCCCCTTCGTGCTATCAAGCAACACATTTTAGCAGACATCCTCGCTGCACACCCACTTCCAACTGGGTCCCCCCTTAATGACGAACTACCAGATGAACAGACATTACAAATGAAATTCTCCAGTGCGCAACGCTGGGAGATGTTCTTTGACGGAGCTTCATCAGCCATAAAAGATAAAGGTTCAGGCACAATTATACCAGGCAAAGTAGGAATCAGTTTAATCTTTATCACACCAGATAAGGGTATGCTAAGATTCTCCTATCACCTCACAGAGCCATGTACCAACAACAAAGTAGAATATGAAGCCTTAATTACTGGGTTGTAGTTAGCAATCTCGATGGATATAACCTATATTGCCATTTATGACAACTCACAACTTGTCATCCAACAAGTCGCCAGACAATACAAGGTTTTGAAACCATGATTAGTGAAATATTGTCAGTACATGATGAAGCTGCTGAAGCAAACTCCCAATGTATTTTTCTATCGGATCCCTAAGGGAGATAATGCCCATGCTGACGCTCTAGCAAAACTTGCTAAGGATCTGGCATGTCCCTTGAAGGATTCAATTAATATTACAGTACAAGGAGGAAAAATTTTGACTTGAATCGACTTAAAAAATCTATAGAAGCTTGGAAAGGGAGAAGAAGCGATGATTGCGGTTGCTGATAATAATGAAGATTGGCGTAAGCCACTAATAGAATCGTACTGGAAAGTTGCTAGAGGACAAGTCAGCAACACACCACATCATAAAAAGGGCTATGTCATATGCTTTAATAGGTGATTTCTTCTATAGAAGATCATTTGATCATATGTGGCTATGATGTTTAAGCAGAATAGAAGAACAAAATATTGTCAAAGAAGTACACGTCAGATTGTGTGGTGCTCACCAGTCAGGGCCGATGATGAAAATGAAGATCAAGAGACTCGGATATTATTTGCCACCAATGATGTCCGATTGCATGGATACAACCAGAGGATGTCACTAGTATCAAGTGCATGGGGTGGTCTTGCACCAACCTCCAAATGTGCTACACCCAATAGTCACCTCGTGGCCATTCGAGTGTTGGGGCACGAACATAATAGGTCTGACAAACCCTCCGTCTTCTAAAATACATAGATTCATACTTACCGCTACAGATTAATTTTCCAAATTGGCAGAGGCAGTGCCGTTACGAGAGGTTATGACATAGCACATCCTTTAGTTCTTCAAAAGCCAAGTCATCTACAGTTTTGGAGTTCCGCGCAGAATAATCTAAAATAATGGGACAACCTTCAAGAGCATGAAAATCAACAATTTTGTCAAACGGCATGGGATAGACTGGAGATACTCTATAATTTACTATCTTAGGGAAAATGGCTTGGCTGAGGCCTTCAACAAGACACTGGTATAGATTTTTAAGAATACATTGGATAAAAATAACAAAGATAGGCATAAGAAATTTCTATAAGCCTTATGGGCCTACCAGACGATGTTCAGGACTCCCATTCAGTGTACACCCTACATGCTCGTGTACGGGAACGAGGCCGTACTGTCGTTAGAAGTTCAGACGCCGGCTCACAGAGTCGCTGTTGCCAATCAACTAACAATAGAAGAAAGTTTGAGACTAAAACTTGAAGAATTGGAAAATATTGAAGGAAAATGACTAGAAGCTCAACAACATTTGAAGCTTTATCAAGTTAAGATGGTACAAGATCATGACAAATTGGTCCACCCAAGGACAATTAGAGTTAGTGATCTCATACTCTTGCTTAAAAGACATATTCTTACACACCGTAAGATAGGTGGAAAATTCGAGCTAACTTGCAAGGGACCATTTTCGTGGAAAAGGTCTACACAGGAGGAGCTAATCCCCAATAACTGTTTATATGCAAAAATATAACAATAATTCTGATTATATTTTTTACTTATATTTTCTTATTTTGCAACAAAACCAAAAATTTAATCTTGAAGAAAATTAAGAATTTAACTTTTAATTTATATTGGGATACTACAAAAGTATTTATATTGTTATCAAGTAGTATAGGACTTTTTGATTAAGACCTGAATATCGAACCCACAGGGACGATATGTAATATGCACTTTTTAGAAAACTTTCTATTTTTTAAAAGATAATTATTTAAACTAAAGACACTTTCGCAGTAAAGAAAGTTTAAATATTTTTTGTAATTTTAATATTTTTCGAAAAACAAAACAAACATAAAAAGATAACTTGAGTTTTTTGTAGAAGAAAAACACTAAATATGAAAATATCTTTCTTCTTATCATGAATCCGTAATAAGTATAGGAATTATGTTGTGGAAGTATGTATATTGTGTTGTGCCAAATAGGAGCAATAATATTCTTTACCCTTACTAGAGATGTTATAAAGAAGGTTGTGCCAAATAGGAGCAATAATATTATTTACCCTTACTAGAGATGCTATAAAGAACATTGCTATAGTTTGAATAGTCTTGAAGACCGGCTAGGCAGGGAAGATACTAGCTCTCACTCTAGAGTTCCCTAGAGCAATAATATTCTTTACCCTTACTAGAGTTGCTATAAAGAACATTGGCTAATTTAAAGTTATTTCTGAAGATCGTTTAGGCAGGGAAGATACTAGCTCTCACTCTAAAGTTCCCTTGATTCCCTCCACCTGTGGGCTAACATCTCGTATCAGAACCTAAAATAATAAACCAAGTTGTGGGCTTTAACCTGTTACTTTAAAGTCCTCTAACTCTACACCTTTCAATCAATATTTCCCTATTTATTTGCACTCAATCATATGAACTATATTCTCATTCATACAACCTCATGTAATTCTTTCCAACTATTGACTGAGATAATACCAGCCCGGTTCTTACATGTTCTCACAACAAATTTTAACATCTGGATTGGCCAAANTCTCTAGTACTTTAGACGTCAAAACACTTTTGCACATTTTTCACATGTTTGCTCCAAATTTGATCCTTTTTCACTCCTTTAAGCATTTTTCACCTTTATCTGTACCTGGAAGAAAAACACAAAAAAAACCTTCCATTAAAGCGCAATATCTCAAAAAATAGGTATAAAAATGTGTCTAAAAACACTATATATTTTAGGCATATCAAAATCCCCCAAAGTTAAAATGTTAATTGTCATCAAGTGACACTTCATTCTTTAAAATTAATATGTATGATATTTACATGTGTTTCTTTAGGAGTTATTAAAATTTAAATTTAGAAATATAGTAGTTCAATTTCGTAAAAATATTTAGTAAATGAGACCAACTTAAAGTTTAGAAATTTCTAATGTTAAGAAAGATGAAANAGGTTCATAAATTCATGCATATTAAAAGTTGCATCAAGTTTTTGGCGTCATTGCCGAGGGTTTAAATCTTCTAATAGTGGTGTCAAATTCTTATATTTTTAGGTATATAAAAAGTCGCTGTCAAGTTTTTTGCGCCATTGCCGGGGAAGCTTCGGTAAGAACTTTAGGAGAATTTTAGTTGAAGTAATTAGGCTTAGACTTGGAAAATTGTAGTGTCGTAAAAACTGTTTTGTGTGAAAAGTGTTTTTATATGAAAAAGTGTTAAAAAAATTGTTTGTGTGAAAAATAAGGTGTTCGTGAAAATATTTTGTTGTGTTGAATATATTTCATCTGTTATTTGTTTAATTTTTAATGTATTGTTTGTTGCGTAATGTATGCAAAACAAAGGATCTGCAGGACTTGTGCCTTATGATCCTGAGTTTGAAAAAAAAGAAAAAAATACAAATACAAAGAGGACTCGAAAAACTAGAAATGAAAATGGAAAACTTTTAAAATAATAACTTGGAAAATCATCATACTTCATTGAGGGATTACATAAATCCTACGACAGATGAAATTCACTCAAGTATACAAAACCCTGTCGTAGAAGTTGACTCGTTTGAAATAAATCCTGAGATTGTCCAACTGGTGCAGAACAATCAGTTTGGGGGAACTCCTTTGGAGGATCCCTATTTACATTTACAAATCTTTATAGAACTTTGTGTTATATTTTGTTATAACGGTATGACAGATGATGTTATCAGACTGAGGCTTTTTCCTTTCTCACTAAGGGATAAGGCTAAAATGTGATTATACTCATTAGCATCTGGCTCTATTAAAAATTGGGAGGAGTTAACTCAGAAATTCCTAACTAAGTATTTTCCACCTTCAAGGACTACTAAACTTAGAAAAGATATTATATCATTTTGTCAGTATGAAGGTAAATTAATATACGAAGCCTGGGAAAGATTTAAGGAACTCCTAAGAAAGTGTCCACATCATGCTCTGCCTGATTAGTTAATCATTCAAACTTTTTATAATGGGTTAGTAGAATCCCTTAGGTTTATAATTAATGTTGTTGCTGGTGGATCATTAATGTCAAAACCATTTGATGAAGCGTATGCGTTAATTGAAAATATGACTGCAAACAAATTTCAATGGCCCTCTACAAGGATAAATCATAAAAAAGTAGCCAGTGTTCATGATTCAGATGTTATTACAATTCTTGCATCTCAACTTGTTGCAATATCAAAGAAGTTGGACCAATTTGGAATGAACCAAACTCAATTTACTCTAGTAAGTGAAGAAAGATCATTAGGGAATATGATTGATTCTAGTTATCATACGAAAATTTAAATACCATAAACAACCCATATTCTAATTTTTACAACCCAGGTTGGAAGAACCATCCTAATTTTAACTGGTGTCATACTACTTGGGGTGGAAACGAACAATGAGAAAATAATCATGCAAATCCTTGTGAGAGTTGAATAATGAGGGGAACACAAACTATAGACCTTCATATCCACTGGACTCTAACAATGATCAACAATTTGAGAATAAGAAGATGTCCATGAAAGAAGTGTTATTGCAAATGGGAAACCAGTTACAAATTCAAAATGATTCGATTAAAAATATAGAGAATTAACTGGGAAAAATTGCTAATTCACTTAGCAATAGACCCCAAGGAACACTTCCTAGCAACATTCAGAAAACACTAATGAACAAGTAGAAGTTGTCCAATTAAAAAGTGAAAGAGAGATAGAGGATGTGGTAGAACACTAATAAATAAGTAGAAGCTGTCCAATTAAAAAGTGGAAGAGAGATAGAGGATGTGGTTAGAAAAGAGAAATATGTTATGAGAGAAACAAAGATAGAGGATGTGGTTAGAAAAGAGAAAAATGTTGTGAGAGAAACAAAGGAAACTAAAAGACCTGAAGAACATGTTTTTAAAGATCTGAAAAAATTAATATCTCCAGCTAAAATCAGTTTGAAAAGATCACCACCTCCATTTCCTCAAAGACTTAGACAACATGAGTTGGATAAAAAATTTTCAAAGTTCATGGTCGTATTTAAGAAGTTAACGATAAATATTCTTTTCGCTAAAGCTTTGAAACAAATGCCAAGTTATGCAAAATTTATGAAGGAGATATTAAACAAGAAAAGGAAATTTAGGGATTAGAGACAGTTGCACTAAGTGATGAGTGCAGTGCTATACTTCAGAATAATTTTCCTCAAAACTTAAAGATCATTGTAGCTTTAAAATTCCTTGTGTAATTGGAAAAAGATTATGCGGAAAAGCTTTATGTGATTTAGGATCGACCATTAATGTGATGCCTCTATCTATATTTAAAAGGTTAGGTTTAGCCAATATTTCTCCCACTACTATAACTCTTTAGTTAACTGATCGATCTATCATTTATCTAAAAGGGATTATAGAAGATGTGCTTGTTAAAGTGGATAAATTTATCTTTCCTACGGTCTTTATTGTATTAGATATGGAGGAAGATAAAGATATTCCCACTATTTTGGGTAAACCTTTTCTTATTACTGGACAAGCTATGATAGATGTGCAAAAAGGAAAGTTAACTATGAATATTAATGACCATGAAACCACTTTTGATGTTTTAAAGGCTATGAAATATCCAGCTGAGAGAAATGATGATGATTGTTTTCGGATGGATGAAATTAATTATCTAAGAAAAAACTATTTCCATAAAAGTTTTGAGAGTAAGTTAACAGATGAGATCTAAATGGGCTTTCATGATGAGTCTAAAATGTTGTTTGAAGAAGACTGTATGTATGTTCATGAGAGGTGTGAAATAATGGATGTTACCAAAAATAGTAAACTTTTAATTCCATCTATTGAAAAATCTCATGACCTTAAAATGAATTTANATCCATAACATGAAAAAACACCGCATCACAATTCTCACTTAAACATAAAAGTACAAACCACATCACATAGTTCAAACCAACTCATATATGCAAATGTAGCAAGCCCGGACCACATAGTTCATATCATATTACAATCATAAAAATAAATCTCTCAGTTCTACTCCACATAGCTCTAAATTGTGTACCCTATCAGCGGTAAAATTAATATTATCCATCATCCTCTATAATAATTGATCTTGGGTCTCAGCAAACTCACCTCTAGATGTAGAAGCATGTGAGGTAGATGGTTCACAACGACTTTTTATATACCTAAAAATTCAAGAATTTGACACCACTACTAGAAGATTTAAACCCTCGGCAATGACGCCAAAAACTTAATACAACTTTTAATATGCAAGAATTTATGAACCCAAATTTATATATTTATAATGATTTTGTAAAGTCACATTTCAAACACAAGTATACGTATCGCTCAATAATATAGAGGCACTAGTGGAGTCCCGTTTATCGATCCCACACGGAAACGAGGAAAGAGGTCCTTAAAAAAATTCTAATCTACTACTATTAGTCCTTAGTTTGGAATGTCGATTAAAATGATGTTTTATCTAGCAACTACTCCTAAATGCAAGTGTTAAATGTAAAGATAGTAACTATAACTAAATGAAAATATTAATTCTAAAGATAACCCTTTTTGGATGAATTGGTTTGAAGAATTTTGAGATATTAAAAACTACTATTCTTATATAATGAATTAGATAATGTAAAGGAATGAGAAGCATTAAATCTTGTATGTTCCAAATAGGAACAAGCCTATTCTTTACCCTTTGGTCGTGGCATAAAGAATATTGAATAATCTTATGCTTGTTTATTGAATCCGTGGTTAGGCTGGGAGGATACCGACTCTCACTTCGGAGCTCTCACGTTCCCCTCGCCTGAGGGCTAACATCTCCACTTCAGTACTCAAACAATAGGACTGAATTGGGAATTTTAGTCTGTCACCCTAAAATCTCTAATTCTACGCCCATCAAAGTATATTTCCCTATTTATTTGCATTCAACTCCCATGAACTTAACCATCCATGGAATTTGAATGTGGTTCTACTTAATTGAGATTTACACAGCCCTCTCGGGTCTTAATGCAATTGCAATGAATTTTTACACTACAACAGGCCTTTATTCTAAAATAAATAAAGTGCAAGTAAAAACCATCACATTGATAATTAAATCCGCTTCTAACATGCATCACAAAATCCTAAACATGAGTTCTACTCATTACAAAAGAAAAGTAAAATAAAAACAATGACATAATCTTCTCATACCATTATTTCCAAACAAGAAGAGAGAGAAAGAGAAGCCCATCACAAAGCACGAAGAAAACACAACGGAAACTTCATTTAACCAAAGAAAATCCACTAGATAAGTGTTGACAAAAATCAAAAGATAATGAAGAACACAATACTTATCTTTTTCCCTTTGAAAGAAAGACGAATATTTCTACCACAAAGTCTCCCATCAATCCATGCAATGCTAGAACATCTCCTCCCAAATTCTCTCAAAATCTCCTCTCCAATCTCTCCAAAAAGGTAGAAATCTACATTTCTACTCTTATTCTAAAAACCCTATACTTTCTCCATACTTTTCCTTCCATTCCTCTCACACAAAAACCTCCTTTTCTAACCTAAATTTGTTCTTTTAAAGTGTAGGGATGAAGTTTGAAGAGTTGCCGCAAGAATCATTTCAAAAAGCGTCCAAATTCATTGAACTTCGGCCTATAACCATCCCGGGCGCCGTCGTCGGGCTCGAGGGCGCCGTCAGCGAGCTTTTTTTTCATTTTTCGGTCTTCTTGGGTAAAACTCGCTGTTGGTGCCATTTTGGTCGCCGTCGGCGAGCAGACTGCACAGCTCCATTGTTTTGCTCTATTTTGCTGGATATTTTCATAACCTTTAAAACATCAAAAGAGGTTTCATGGTCATTAATTTTCATAGTTAACTTTCCTTTTTGCACATCTATCATAGCTTGTCCAGTAATAAGAAAATGTCTCTCCAAAATAATGGGAATATCTTTATTTTCCTCCATATCTAATACAATAAAGTCCATAGGAAAGTTTTATCTTCCTTCATATCTAATACAATAAAGTCCATAGGAAAGATAAATTTATCCACTTTAATAAGCACATCTTCTATAATCCCCTTTGGATAAATGATAGATTGATCAATCAACTGAAGAGTTATAGTATTGGGAGAAATATCAACTAAACCTAACCTTTTAAATATAGATAAAGGCATCACATTAATGCTCGATCCTGAATCACATAAAGCTTTTCCACATAATCTTTTTCCAATTACACAAGTAATTGTAAAGATACAATGATCTTTAAGTTTCCGAGAAAAATTTTTCTGAAGTATAGCGCTGCACTCCTCAATTAGTGCAACTGTCTCGTAATCCGTAAAATTCCTTTTCTTGTTTAATATCTCCTTCAGAAAATTTGCATAACTTGGCATCTGTTTTAAAGCTTCAACGAAAGGAATATTTATTGTTAACATATTAAGTACGTCCATGAACTTTGAAAATTTTTTATCTAACTCATGCTGTCTAATTCTTTGAGGAAATGGAGGTGGTGATCTTTCCAAACTGATTTTAGTTGGAGATATTAATTTTTCCAGATCCTTAGAAACATGTTCTTTAGGTCTTTTAGTTTCCTTTGTTTCTCTCACAACATCTTTCTCTTTTCTAACCACATCCTCTATCTCTCTTCCACTTTTTAATTGGACAGCTTCTGCTTGTTCGTTAGTTTTCTCTTTAGGGTTGATCTCAATGTTGCTAGGAAGCGTTCCTTGGGGTCTATTGCTAAGTGAATTAGCAATTTGTCCCAGTTGATTCTCTATGTCTTTAATCACAGCATTTTTACTTTGCGACTGGTTTTCCATTTGCAGTACCACTTCTTCCATAGACATCTTCTTATCCTCAATTTGTTGATCTTTATTAGAGTCCGGTGGATATGAAGGTCTAAGGTTTGTGTTCCTCTGATTATTCTAACTCCCATTAGGATTTGCATGATTATTTTCCCATTGTTTGTTTCCACCCCAAGTAGTACGACACCAGTTAAAATTAGGATGGTTCTTCCAACCTGGGTTGTAAAAGTTAGAATATGGGATGTTTATGATATTTAAAGTCTCATATGATAAGTTAGAATCAATCATATGCCCTAATGAACTTTCCTCACTTATTGGAGTGAGTTGAGGCTGGTTATTCCAAATTGGTCCAACTTATTTAACATTGCAACTACTTGAGATGCAAGAATTGTAATCACATATGAATCATGAACACTGGCCACTTTTTTAGGATTTACCCTTGTAGAGGGCCATTGAAATTTGTTTGCATCCATATTTTCAATTAACGCATATGCTTCATCAAATGGTTTTGAAATTAATGATCCACTAGCAACAACGTCAATTATAAACCTAAGGGATCCTACTAACCTAATATAAAAAGTTTGAATGATTAACCAATCAGGCAGAGCATGATGTGGAGACTTTCTTAGGAGTTCCTTAAATCTTTCCCATGCTTCGTATATTGATTCCCCTTCATACTGAAAAAATGAGATAATATCTTTTCTATGTTTAGTAGTCCTTGAAGGTGGAAAACACTTAGTTAGAAATTTCTGAGTTAACTCCTAATTTTTAGTAGAGCTAGGTGCTAATGAGTATAACCACATTTTAGCCTTATCCCATAGTGAGAAAGGAAAAAGCCTTAGTCTAACAGNGAATAGAAAACTAGAACACTTAAACTTGATGACTAGATAATCTTGTACCTACAGAGTTAACTTAATTACTTGATTTTTTTTTGAAAATCTAACTATGGTATTTACTTAAATCAAACTTATAGTATTTTTGAATTAAAACTTTACTACAATAGAAAGTTTTATATAGTACTAAAATTACTTGAGGACAAGTAATAGTTGAGTTTGGGGGATTTTGACCATTTTATGTACTACTAAAATTACATGAGGACAAGTAATAGTTAAGTTTGAGGGTATTTGACCCAAGGAAAATATGTTGAGATTTCATGTCTATTTTACACTGATTTTGATGATATTGCACTTTAAAGAAGGGTGTTTTTCATGTTTTGTTGCAGGTATGATGAATTATGATCATTGGAGCAAAAAAAAACAAAAATGGTGCAATTTAAAACAAAAACGAGCAAAAAATGAAATTTTGCCCTGTCACCTTTCGATAAGTTTTTCGATGTTTAATCTCTTTTACACTTCTTGCATATTTTTGAATGAGATTATACTTTAAAGGAAGGTTTTTTTTCATGCTTATTTTGTAGGGCTATCTGTTAGGAACACAACGCAACTGAAATGGGGCAAAACAGAGCGAAACGGTGGAGCTGCGCAGTCTGCCTGCCGACGGCGCCAAAACGGCGCCGACGACAAGATTTACCCAAGAAAACCAAAAAATGACAGAAAAGCTCGCTGACAACGCCCTCGAGCCCGCTCGACGGCGCTCGACACGACTATGAACCGACTTTTGGCGATTATGGTCCGAAATTCACCGTATTTGGACGCTTTTTGAAAGGATTCTTGTGGCAACTCTTCATACTTCGTCCCTACACTTTAAAAAAATGAATTTAGGTTAGAAAAAGAAGGATTTGTGTGAGAGTAATGTTAGGAAAAGTGTGGAGAAAGTTTAGGGTTTTTAGAATAGGAGTAAAAATATAGATTTCTACCCTTTTGGAGATATTGGAGAGGAGATTTTGAGAGAATTTGTAAGGAGATGTTCTAGCATTGCATGGATCGGCGGATGGTAGAGATTTTCTTCTTTCTTTCAAGGGAAAAAGCTAAGTATTGTGTTCTTTATTATCTTATGGTTTTGTAAACTTAGATTTCTACCCTTTTGGAGAGATTGGAGAGGAGATTTTGAGAGAATTTGTAAGAAGATGTTCTAGCATTGCATGGATCGGCGGGAGACTTTGTGGAGAGATTTTCTTCTTTCTTTAAAGGAAAAAGCTAAGTGTTGTGTTCTTCATTATCTTATGGTTTTGTAAACACTTATTTAGTGAATTTGCTTTGATGAAATGAAGTTTTCCGTTGTGTTTTCTTCGTGATTTGTGATGGGCTTCTCTTACTCTCTCTTCTTGTTTGGAAATAATGGCATGAGAAAATTATGTCATTGATTTCATTTTACGTTTCTTTGTAATGAGTAGAATTCATGTTTAGGATTTGTGATGCATGTTAGAAGCGGATTTAATTATCAATGTGATAGATTTTACTTGCATTTTATTTACATTACAATAAAGGTCTGTTGTAGTGTTAAAATTCGTTGCAATTACATTAAGATCCGAGAGGGCTGTGTAATTCTTAACAAAGTAGAACCACATTTAGATTTCATGGATAATTAAGTTCATGGGAGTTGAATACAAATAAATAGAGAAATATACTTTGATGGCCGTAGAATTGGAAATTTTAGGGTGACAGACTAAAATCCCCAATTCGGTCCTATTGTTTGAGTACAAAAGCGGAGATGTTAGCCCTCAGGTGAGGGGAATATGGGAGCTCCGAAGTGAGAGCCGGTATCCTCCCAGCCTAACCACGGATTCAATAAACAAGCATATGATTAGTCAATGTTCTTTATGCCTGGACCAAAGGGTAAAGAATATGATTGCTCCTATTTGACACATACAATATTGAACGCATCTCATTCTTTTACATTATCCAATTTATTACATAAGAATATTAGTTTTTAATATCTCAAAATTCTTCAAACCAATTCATTCAAAAAGGGTTATCTTTAGAATTAATATTTGCATTTAGTTATAATTACTATCTTTACTTTTAACACTTACATTTAGGATTAGTCGCTAGATAAAACATCATTTTAATCGACATTCCAAACTAAGGACTAATTGTAGTAGACTAGGATTTGACTAAGNGAAATACGTTGAACTTCGGCCCATAACAATCTCGGGCGCCATCGGCGGGCTCCAGGGCGCCGTCGATGAGCTTTTGTCATTTTTCAGTCTTCTCGGATAAATCTCACAGTTGGTACGATTTTGGGTGCCGTTGTGAGCACACTGCGCAGCTCCACTGTTTTGCTCAGTTTGGTTCCGTTTTAGCTCCATTTCGCCCCATTTCAGTTGCGTTGTGTTCCTAACATATAGTCCTACAAAATAAGCATGAAAAAAACCTTCATTTAAAGTGTAATATCATTCAAAACTATGTAAGAAGTGTAAAAGAGATTAAGCATTGAAAGACTTATCGAAAGGTGACAGGGCAAAATTTCATTTCTTGCATTTTTTCTCCAAATTGCACCATTTTTATTTTTTTTTGGTCCAATAACCAAAATTCATCATAACTGTAAAAAACATAAAAAATACCCTTCTTTAAAGTGCAATATCATCAAAATTAGTGTAAAATAGGTATGAAAATCTCAACATATTTTTTTTGGTCAAACCTAAAATAATTTTCTTAAGGACATAAGTTTTATTTTGATTGAGTTATTAACCTTTATTTAAAGTGCAATATCATTAAAAACAGTATAAAATAGGTATGAAAATCTCAACATATTTTCCTCGGTTAATGGTCTAGATGTAGAAGCACCAAAGGTAAAAGTAGCCGACGTCTCCATTCCATAACTCCTAGAAAATCCTCCTCTCAGACAAAAATACAATGCTCAAAATAAGTCTTCACAATCACTTTAGTGATGGGATTTTGAGGTAACAACGCTTCCTCCCAGCTATCATATTTAACTCCAGCCTACTCATAAAAAGAAAAGATCAAGGAAGCAAATCCTAGGCCTGCAGCAGTAACAACAGTGACAGAACTGATGATAGTCTGACAAATCAAAGTTTGTATGTTGATGAGCTTTCCTTCTTGGATACAATAATTTAACGTTGCTATCTCTTTGGTTACTTCACTGAGATGATTAGTTGGTAGCAGACAAGGATAAATAAAAATGGTGTCAGGCCTTTGAAAGTGCACATAACTTTAAAGTTGGGAAGTTGACTCTCCTCTCATTAGTGATCTTCCAAAGTACTCTCCCAATAGTCAAGAAAGAAATAATCTCGTCTAAATTTACTTCAGTCGGACTAGAATTTGCATAAAAACATAACGTATCAGGTGGCAAATGATATAACAAGTTGATTGCCTTCGGTTGAAAAGGTACCAACTTTCCTTGAACCATGACTCTATTATCTTCAGCCTCAGGGAGGTTTGCATAGAACTCCCTAACCAAAAAAATAACTGCCACAGCAAAGAAATAGTAAAGAAACAGCAGAATCATTCCCACAATCGACGAATGATTAAATCCTCTATGTCTCCACCTGGATTCCTAAAACACCGCTCCTGAATCAGTTTTCGTGATTGCAACGCAACACTGTACCGATCTTGAGCCTTCAAACTAACAAATTTACTCAAATCGAAAGGGCTCTTTGCTTTGCTCCTTCTCATTTTTGGTGCCATTCTACAAATTTTATAAATTTCAAAAATAACTTCAAAAATCAAGTCTAAATTACTAAACTAAACTTCCAAAGTATAATCTACACTTCCCTTGAAATTTCCATAGATTTTGTTATCATTTTTCACCATGAATAGTGAATTTTAAAATTTCTCCAAATGTGCTCCAAATATAAGGTGAAAATCCAAAATTTTTGCATAGAAGTAAAGCTTTTATTTCAAGGAACTTGGATCTAGGAAACTTTGTTTGATTCCATCAAGAAATATTCACTTTAGATGTGCCCTAGCCTTCCAAAATTGCAACTTTGAGAGGTTGAAGGTGACGAGAGGCGTAAAAATGGTGATTTTCAGGCCAAAATTTCACTTTTAACCGTTCGCGAACAGGTTTTCGTGAACCGACGCTTAAGCATGGGTAAGTAGCACTTAGGTGCCTGCCACTTGGCTTGGCTCGCGCTTAAGCGTGACGAGTGGCACTAAGGTGCTAGTGCACTATTTTTAAAATTATCAAATTAAAGTAAAATGAACTATTTGCCTAAGTAAACTACCCCTAAATGGTCTCATAGCACTTAAATGACTATTTTCAATTTCATATAACTCCCATCTCTCTCAAAATTCTCTATAATACCTATTTCAATTCGAGGCTAAAAATAACAAAAATTTTCACAAAAAAAAAATAATTTTAATTCACAAACAAGTACAAATACCCTTAAACATTTAATTCTCACTCCAAATTGTCTTGGATGAGAAAATTTTTCTAAATACAAATACACAACAATCATTATACATAAAAAAGTCATAAATACTAAAAACAAGACTTAAACACTAAAACACTTGAAAATAAAAACTTCTAACAAACAAATTTTAACACTAAACTTAATTCCATTCTTCATTCAAAGGAAAAAATTCCTATCTTTCATTAGTCTCTCCAGGAATACAGAGTTGATAAAAGGGATGGTTGTGACGAGCTCTAATACTATCTTCTTGAATCCACTTCTGCTTTATGAACATCGCCTTATCCACTTCCTCTATATAACTTATGTGGCTAGATTGCATCTTCAATTTCCATCCAATATGCTCTAGATGTGTATGCAACTCAAGTACTTTGGTCTCCAATAAAGCCATAGTATTCTCCATTTTGTTGATCTTCTCTAATATCCCTTCAATACTAACGGCTAAGAAACGGTTATACATTTCTTGTGCACTTTGACTAAAGAACATCTTTCTCATAGTTTCTTCCTTCTTTTTCAAATCCTTCTCCCATGAAGCCATTTTCTTTAAATCTTACTTTCACTTAGAATTTTAGGGCAAGAAATGATCTGGGTGAAATTCCTTCACAAAACCTTTCTATTTATAAAAATAAATCCTCTCAATAACTCCTTAACACGTTTAGAAACTGTCTTGGCACGTTCTTACAAACTAATTGGTAATTAAAACTTCTAGAATATTATTTTTGCACATGTGTTTAAACTGTTGCGCTTAAATGCAGGATCGGGCGCTTAAGCACCAGTGCACATTTTTGCACTAGTCAACATAACATCCAAATTCTCATTCTAACATGTCTTGNGAAATGTTTATCTGACCCATTTATATTATATAATTGCAATTTGTTTCGAAGCTTTAACAGAATTTGATCAGGTACGCTTTTATTTATTTAATTTCCGTACTTATTTTTTTGCATATTTTCTTTTATCCTATACTGCACTATACTTTGTTACATGTCCCATGCATTTTTTTTACCGCATCTTACAACATAGTCTCTTTGTTTGTTCTTCGTTGTACTGTACACATTTATCAGCATTCACACTTTAGCTGCTACCTTTCTAATTTGTTTGTGAAATCCCCTAGGATAGGCCGTTCGAGGCATGGTTTTTTTTATTACTCTTTATTCTCTCTCTCCTCTTCTCGGAATGAGATGACGATGCGGTCGGTTGACGATTCATCTCTGGACAACGGTTGGGACAACTACTAAAGATGGAAGGACGAGCTTATGCAGAACCTCGATAGATTTAAATAACATACCTATAAGATGTTGAGGTTGTTCGTTTGGCATGACGTAAATCCTCACATTATCTTTTAGAACTTTCTACGATTTTTATATCGTATGATATAAGTCCTAAACTTTTTAGGATTCCGAGGTCGTCATTTAGTATGACATAAATCTTCACATTTTCTCGGGCTATTTGCATATGATATACATATATAGGTCCCGAATATCTAAATAATTTACAGGATTGAAACATCAAGTAACTTCTCTTCCAAAGATGTAAAGTCAAACCATAGATTAGTTTGAGATGTTACTGAATCTCCTTCAGTATCTTCGACATCTCCTACTTTTCGTTCCTTTGGATTCCGAAAATAATTATTCATATTTGAACCTATCCCATTTGACTTTTCCTATGAACAATCATGGAAACTTAAACATTGAATTCTTGAAGACGAAACCTTTGATCATTATCGAGAGTTTTCTTAGGTGACTTCGGTTGTCTAAGATGTAATTAACTATAGGGGCTTGCTCCTATAGGGAATTTAAGAACCCAGATTAATCTAAACCCTATCTAATATGTATATTAGATAAGGGAATTTGTCAGCTATAAATTTTGCAAACTAAAATAGAGTCATAAACTTTTAAGTTTAGATAGTTAAACCTACCAATAAGTGATATGTCTATCCTTCAAGATGATATATCATTTATGGTATCGTGTTCAGCTGTTTAAACTATTAGATATATGTACTCGGTCTCATCATTTTTCAAAATAAAAAGAAACCATTTTCACAAAAATTAAAAATTTCCTATATATATATATATTAAATTTCAAATTTAAATTTTAAAACCTTATTAAAAAAAATAGCCGACAATCTTAGCCAAACCCTAGCCTAGGCCTAATGGGTTTAGTGAACCACCTACATGAGTCTCCCAAAAGTATTAAGGGTCCAAAGCCTAGAAGCTTTAGAGTTGTGAGTGATTATTAGTGTAAGTGATTGCAAGTGAGTGCCTTAGCCCTAGACCAACACCTAGGGTCAACCCTAAGGTCCAGTAGTCCTAAGGGTGAGTCTCCTTGAGCTCCCCCATAATGACCCCACCTACTAAGTGCTAGAGGTTAGGACAAACATGTAGAACTTCAAGTTGAGTAAAGAGGAGTGTAGAATTTCTAATGGTGAGGGTTCCATGTCTAGTTTTCTAAGAATAATCAATAGGAAAGTCCTATGGCTAGACTTTAGGCTACTAAAGAGGAAAACTAAACCTCAACCAAAAGTGAGGTCAACATAGTAATTTTTACTTTGTGTTTATTTTTGTGTTTTAGTTAGTTAGGATTGAACTTATTTCTATATCTTGTGGAATGTTGAAAATCTTCCTAACTTTAGTTTTAAACTTTAATTTCAGAAAACTGCTATCCTGTATTTTTCTTTTATCTTGTTAGTTTGTTTTATTTTATGATGTGACTGTGAAATCAAAGTTAGTGTGTTTATTAATTTTTACATCTGTACCCACTACTTAGAAGTCTAATGAATCTCTACATGTTAAATTAAAATTAAAATGATAGAAAATTGATAAAATATTAATTTTACTCCTGTTTTTAGTTTTATACTTGTATAACTAGGGTATAAAAATTTATGTAAGCATGTTATTTCTATTTTCATTGTTGCTTATATATATCTGCTACTAAACTGTTTAATTTTGTTAAAAATTTAAGTTTGGGGGGGAATGAAAAATATTTTCAAAACTTGAATTTAATTTGTTCTCAAATGTGTTACAAGTGAATTTGATTTGAAAAGAAAAATAACCATGTACATGAAGTTATATTAGGGAAGTAAAATTTGATTATAGAAATGAGTAAGAAAATTTAGTTAAAATTCTAAGTAATGAAGAAAAACTTTTAGTTAAAAGTTTTTAGTGTAGAAATTGTTAAATATAGTGTAACCATCTTTAGTAAGAAAAATTATATTATTGAAGAATTTATAAATTTAGACTTTTATTTTTAATACTTAAATTTCTTTTATTAAAAATAAATTTCAAAACTATTATTTTATTTATAAGTAAAAGATTTATATTAAGATTTTGCTTTAGGAAAGGAGAAGTGGAATTCAAAACTATTAAAGGCCTATCTATATATAATAATCTTTGCCTGAAAAAGAAAAAGAAAAAAGAAAAAAAAGAAAAAAAGGAAAAAGAAAAGAAAAAGAAAAAGAAAAAATAAAATTAAGGGAGGAGAAGCTTGAGAATTAGTGCCTAATCAAAAATTGGTTCCACATTTGATCTTTTTAAAGTATAAGACTTGAGGAAACTCATAAGCTTAGGGATATAATATGGTAAGTAAAACTATTCTTAATAAAAATTTTTAAGTGGAGATAATAAAAGGACTAAATTCTAAATTTGGAAAATCTACAGTATTTTTGAATTAGGAAGAACTCATATTTTCATTTTTCTTAACATTAAAAATTTCTAAACTTTAAGTTGGTCTCATTTAGTATATATTTTTTCTAAATTGGACTACTATATTTCTAAATCTAAATTTTAGTAACTCCCAAAAAAACTCATCTACATATCATACTTATTTAGTTTTTAAAGATTGAAGTATCACTTGAGGACAAGTAACATTTTAAGTNGTCACTTGAGGACAAGTAACATTTTAAGTTTTAGGGATTTTGATACACCTAAAATATATAGTCTTTTTAGACATATTTTTATACTTATTTTTGAGATATTGCACTTTAATGGAAGGTATTTGTGTATTTTTCCTTCAGGTATAAGTAAAAGATAAAAAATGCTAAAAGGAGTGAAAAAAATCAAATTTGGAGAAAAAGTGTGAAAATGGTGCAAAAGTGTTTTGGCGCCTAATCTCCAGATTCGATGCTTAAGCGCCGGTGAAATAGAGAAGGCCACGCATAAGCACCAGAGGTCCCACACTTAACTCCCAAAGGCAGTTATTTGACAGTTTAATTCATTTTTTCGAATTTTAAAGGGATATTTGAGGCATCTATTGGCTAAGGATGGTGGTTATGACCACTATAAACGAAAATATGATTAAAAGACTTATGAAAAGAGGCATCCCTTGAAGAATACATCAAATTGGGACACATTTTGAAGAGTTACCAAGACACATCTTTGAGATCTATAAAACATGTAAATTGATACTTTTAGAAGTGTTCTTGAAAAGGGAGAGTCTTGAGAAGTTCTTGAAAAAGTTCGGGGAGGAACGTTTGGTGAGATTTTCAGGCACCACAAATTTACTTTATACTTTTTATTTTTAGTTTTATTGTGAGAGTTAAGAGTGTTGTAAAAGAGGAGATTTAAAGAAACTTTAAGAGTCTGGTAGAGGATTTGAGATAAGTTTTTATCTTTGTTTTTTTTGAACTACTTTCAGTTTTAATAGAGACTTCTTGTTGGTTTGACAATGATTTCTACTTTTAAACGGAAGTGTGGTTTTGTTTTCTCCATGGATTTTTAGTAATTTTCTTTATTTTTCTTCTTAAAATGATAAGTAAATAATGTGTTTGATGGAAGTTGTGGAGAGTGTTGATCTTTAATGTTGGAAGAAGTTGTGATGATTTAATTCCATACACATCATTTACTTCTTGATATTGCCTATCTAGATGTTAAAGTTTGTTATGAGAACATGTAAGAACCAAGCTAGTATTGTCTCAGTCAACCATTGGAAAGAATCACATGAGGTTGTATGAGTGAGAATGTAATTCATATGATTTAGTTCAAATAAATAGGGACATAATTGTTGAAGGGTGTAGAGTTAGAGGACTTTAAAGAGACATGTTAAAGCCCTTAACTTCATTTATTGTTTTAGGTTCTTGTTGACCTCACTTTTGGTTGAGGTTTAGTTTTCCCTCTTTAGTAGCCTAGGATCTAGCCATATGACTTTCCTATTGACTATTCCTAGAAAGCTAGAAAGGAACCCTCACGATTATAATTTCTAAACTTCTCCTTGCTCAACTTGAAGTTCCACATATTGGTCCTAATCTCTAGCACTTAGTAGGTGGGGTCAGTATGAAGGAGCTCAAGATGAGCCCCCATAGGACTGATTAACCTTAAGGTTGACTTTGGGTGTTGGTCTAAAGCTTGTTCACTCAGTACACTCACGATCACATATAATCACTCACAATCCTAAAACTAAAAATGGTTAACTTAGATCCCTTGATCCTTTGGGAGACTCATGTAGATGGTTCCCTAAACCCACTAGCCCTAGGCTAGGGTTTAGCTAAGACCAATACATAGAGGACCCAAATGGGGATTCTATTGGTCTATAGCTCACATATGATGGTTGGCTTCCCAATTCTACCAAAAATACCCAACTTGGCCTTCACCCCAAACCTACCTAATTTACCTAAACACCCCCGCATCCCAAATTTGGAAAAAAATCCAAATTTCACCAAAAAATACCCAAGTTTGTTCAAAAATCATTTCAAACCATTTTAAAATACCAAAATCACCCAAAACCACCAAAAAATTTCCAAATTTACCAAAATACCCACAAAATTGCCAAAGTTACAAAAATACCCTTGACACCTTAAACTTCCCCAAAACCTCCAAAATCACTCCAAATATTTCCAAAATCAATTTTAACCCTCAAATTGAACCCAAGTTGGCTAATTTGACCATTTAACTAAAATACCGAAATTGCCTTTAAGGGCTGAATTTCCCCAAATTCACCTTAAATGTGCATTAATTTGGTTCCAATTTCCCTTAATTTCAATTCTAAACTCAAATTAACCTTTCATATGATGAATCTAAACCAAATACAAGCCTAATTGACCTATTCTTTGAGCTCAATTTTGATCCAAGTCAAACCTCCATTTTTGGCCCTATGACTTAATCCCACCAAATTGAACCACATAACCTTCTCAATTTGCCCCAATTTAAATCCTAAACACTTCATAACAATCATACACATAAAATTAAACTTTCAATTGGCCTTGGTGAAGCCTCAATTTCATTTAATTTTAACCCAAATCTAAAAATCCCCAAATTTGCCCCAAATTAGCTAGTCTCCCATTTCCAACAAATTGAATGCCTTAACCCCAAAATTGACACCCAATTTATGTTAAAAACTTTTTATGACATTCCTATAGACCATTTTGAACAATCAATTTGAACCTCACCCAATCTTAGCCCTATCTAGACCCAAGTATAGTCCAACATGCCCAAATTGACCAAAAACCCAAAATCCTTCTAATTGAGCTTCCAATTGAACTCAAAATCATTTCAATCCTTCACCAAAAATCTTCATAAAAATCATATACACAATTTTGATCAATCAATTGGGCTCAATGTAATGTCTAGCCTAACCAAAAACCAACTTTTAGCCACTTGGACCCAAATTAGACCCATGCACCAAAATTGACTTAGTCATGCCTATGCCACCAAATTGATGACACCACAACAACTAAGCACATCCTATGGANGTCTCCTTGAGCTCCCCCATAATGACCCCACCTACTAAGTGCTAGAGGTTAGGACAAACATGTAGAACTTCAAGTTGAGTAAAGAGGAGTGTAGAATTTCTAATGGTGAGGGTTCCATGTCTAGTTTTCTAAGAATNCGAAAATAATTATTCATATTTGAACCTATCCCATTTGACTTTTCCTATGAACAATCATGGAAACTTAAACATTGAATTCTTGAAGACGAAACCTTTGATCATTATCGAGAGTTTTCTTAGGTGACTTCGGTTGTCTAAGATGTAATTAACTATAGGGGTTTGCCTTTATAGGGAATTTAAGAACCCAGATTAATCTAAACCCTATCTAATATGTATATTAGATAAGGGAATTTGTCAGCTATAAATTTTGCAAACTAAAATAGAGTCATAAACTTTTAAGTTTAGATAGTTAAACCTACCAATAAGTGATATGTCTATCCTTCAAGATGATATATCATTTATGGTATCGTGTTCAGCTGTTTAAACTATTAGATATATGTACTCGGTCTCATCATTTTTCAAAATAAAAAGAAACCATTTTCACAAAAATTAAAAATTTCCTATATATATATATATTAAATTTCAAATTTAAATTTTAAAACCTTATTAAAAAAAATAGCCGACAATCTTAGCCAAACCCTAGCCTAGGCCTAATGGGTTTAGTGAACCACCTACATGAGTCTCCCAAAAGTATTAAGGGTCCAAAGCCTAGAAGCTTTAGAGTTGTGAGTGATTATTAGTGTAAGTGATTGCAAGTGAGTGCCTTAGCCCTAGACCAACACCTAGGGTCAACCCTAAGGTCCAGTAGTCNACCAAAGCCTAGAAGCTTTAGGGTTGTGAGTGATTGTTAGTGTAAGTGATTGCAAGGGAGTGCCTTAGCCCTAGACCAACACCTAGGGTCAACCCTAAGGTCCAGCAGTCCTAAGGGTGAGTCTCCTTGAGCTCCCCCATAAGGACCCCACCTACTAAGTGCTAGAGGTTAGGACGAACATGTAGAACTTCAAGTTAAGTAAAGAGGAGTGTAGAATTTTTAATGGTGAGGGTTCCATGTCTAGTTTTCTAAGAATAATCAATAGGAAAGTCCTATGGCTAGACTTTAGGCTAATAAAGAGGAAAACTAAACCTCAACCAAGAGTGAGTTCAACATAGTAATTTTTACTGTGTGTTTATTTTTGCGTTTTAGTTAGGATTGAACTTATTTCTATATCTTGTGGAATGTTGAAAATCTTCCTAACTTTAGTTTTAAACTTTNCTAAACCTCAACCAAAAGTGAGGTCAACATAGTAATTTTTACTTTGTGTTTATTTTTGTGTTTTAGTTAGTTAGGATTGAACTTATTTCTATATCTTGTGGAATGTTGAAAATCTTCCTAACTTTAGTTTTAAACTTTAATTTCAGAAAACTGCTATCCTGTATTTTTCTTTTATCTTGTTAGTTTGTTTGATTTTATGATGTGACTGTGAAATCAAAGTTAGTGTGTTTATTAATTTTTACATCTGTACCCACTACTTAGAAGTCTAATGAATCTCTACATGTTAAATTAAAATTAAAATGATAGAAAATTGATAAAATATTAATTTTACTCCTGTTTTTAGTTTTATACTTGTATAACTAGGGTATAAAAATTTATGTAAGCATGTTATTTCTATTTTCATTGTTGCTTATATATATCTGCTACTAAACTGTTTAATTTTGTTAAAAATTTAAGTTTGGGGGGGAATGAAAAATATTTTCAAAACTTGAATTTAATTTGTTCTCAAATGTGTTACAAGTGAATTTGATTTGAAAAGAAAAATAANTTATCATGTATTTTTCTTTTATCTTGTTAGTTTGTTTTATTTTATGATGAGATTGTGAAATCAAAGTTAGTGTGTTTATTAATTTTTACGTCTGTACCCATTACTTAGAAGTCTAATGAATCTCTATATGTTAAATTAAAATTAAAAAGATAGAAAATTGATAAAAGATTAATTTTACTCATGTTTTTAGTTTTATACTTGTATAACTAGGGTATAAAAATTTATGTAATCATGTTATTTCTTTTTTCATTCTTGCTTATATATATCTGCTACTAAACTATTTAATCTTGTTAAAAATTTAAGTTTGGGGGGGAATGAAAGATATTTTCAAAACTTGAATTTAATTTGTTCTCAAATGTGTTACAAGTGAATTTGATTTGAAAACAAAAATAACCATGTACATGAAGTTATATTAGGGAAGTAAAATTTGATTATAGAAATGAGTAAGAAAATTTAGTTAAAATTCTAAGTAATGAAGAAAAACTTTCAATTAAAAGTTTTTAGTGCAGAAATTGTTAAATATAGTGTAACCATCTTTAGTAAGAAAAATTATATTATTGAAGAATTTATAAATTTAGACTTTTATTTTTAATACTTAAATTTCTTTTATTAAAAATAAATTTCAAAACTATTATTTTATTTATAAGTAAAAGATTTATATTAAGATTTTGCTTTAGGAAAGGAGAAGTGGAATTCAAAAGTATTAAAGGCCTATCTATATATAATAATCTTTGCCTGAAAAAGAAAAAAGAAAAAAAAGAAAAAAAGGAAAAAGAAAAGAAAAAGAAAAAGAAAAAAAATAAAATTAAGGGAGGAGAAACTTGAGAATTAGTGCCTAATCAAAAATTAGTTCCACATTTGATCTTTTTAAAGTATAAGACTTGAGAAACTCTTAAGCTTAGGGATATAATATGATAAGTAAAACTATTCTTAATAAAAATTTTTAAGTGGAGATAGTAAAAGGACTAAATTCTAAATTTGGAAAATCTACAGTATTTTTGAATTAGGAAGGAACTCATATTTTCATTTTTCTTAACATTAAAAATTTTTAAACTTTAAGTTGGTCTCATTTAATATATATTTTTTCTAAATTGGACTAATATATTTCGAAATCTAAATTTTAGTAACTCCCAAAAAAACTCATCTACATATCATACTTATTTAGTTTTTAAAGATTGAAGTGTCACTTGAGGACAAGTAACATTTTAAGTTTTAGGGATTTTGATACACCTAAAATATATAGTCTTTTTAGACATATTTTTATACTTATTTTTGAGATATTGCACTTTAATGGAAGGTATTTGTGTATTTTTCCTTCAGGTATAAGTAAAAGATAAAAAATGCTAAAAGGAGTGAAAAAAATCAAATTTGGAGAAAAAGTGTGAAAATGGTGCAAAAGTGTTTTGGCGCCTAATCTCCAGATTCGATGCTTAAGCGCCGGTGAAATAGAGAAGGCCACGCATAAGCACCAGAGGTCCCACACTTAACTCCCAAAGGCAGTTATTTGACAGTTTAATTCATTTTTTCGAATTTTAAAGGGATATTTGAGGCATCTATTGGCTAAGGATGGTGGTTATGACCACTATAAACGAAAATATGATTAAAAGACTTATGAAAAGAGGCATCCCTTGAAGAATACATCAAATTGGGACACATTTTGAAGAGTTACCAAGACACATCTTTGAGATCTATAAAACATGTAAATTGATACTTTTAGAAGTGTTCTTGAAAAGGGAGAGTCTTGAGAAGTTCTTGAAAAAGTTCGGGGAGGAACGTTTGGTGAGATTTTCAGGCACCACAAATTTACTTTATACTTTTTATTTTTAGTTTTATTGTGAGAGTTAAGAGTGTTGTAAAAGAGGAGATTTAAAGAAACTTTAAGAGTCTGGTAGAGGATTTGAGATAAGTTTTTATCTTTGTTTTTTTTGAACTACTTTCGATTTTAATAGAGACTTCTTGTTGGTTTGACAATGATTTCTACTTTTAAATGGAAGTGTGGTTTTGTTTTCTCCATGGATTTTTAGTATTTTTCTTTATTTTTCTCCTTAAAATGATAAGTAATTAATGTGTTTGCTGGAAGTTGTGGAGAGTGTTGATCTTTAATGTTGGAAGAAGTTGTGATGATTTAATTCCATACACATCATTTACTTCTTGATACTGCCTATCTAGATGTTAAAGTTTGTTATGAGAACATGTAAGAACCAAGCTCGTATTGTCGCAGTCAACTATTGGAAAGAATCACATGAGGTTGTATGAGTGAGAATGTAATTCATATGATTTAGTGCAAATAAATAGGGACATAATTGTTGAAGGGTGTAGAGTTAGAGGACTTTAAAGAGACATATTAAAGCCCTTAACTTCGTTTATTGTTTTAGGTTCTTGTTGACCTCACTTTTGGTTGTGGTTTTTTTTTTCCCTCTTTAGTAGCCTAGGATCTAGCCATATGACTTTCCTATTGACTATTCCTAGAAAGCTGGAAAGGAACCCTCATGATTAGAATTTCTAAACTTCTCCTTGCTCAACTTGAAGTTTCACATATTGGTCATAATCTCTAGCACTTAGTAGGTGAGGTCAGTATGAAGGAGCTCAAGATGAGCCCCCATAGGACTGATTAACCTTAAGGTTGACTTTGGGTGTTGGTCTAAAGCTTGTTCACTTAGTACACTCACGATCACATATAATCACTCACAATCCTAAAACCAAAAATGGTTAACTTAGATCCCTTGATCCTTTGGGAGACTCATGTAGATGGTCCCCTAAACCCACTAGCCCTAGGCTAGGGTTTAGCTAAGACCAATACATAGAGGACCCAAATGGGAATTCTATTGGTCCATAGCTCACATATGGTGGTTGGCTTCCCAATTCTACCAAAAATACCCAACTTGGCATTCACCCCCAAACCTACCTAATTTACGTAAACACCCCCACATCCCAAATTTGGCTAAAAATCCAAATTTCACCAAAAAATACCCAAGTTTGTTCAAAAATCATTTCAAACCATTTTAAAATACCCAAATCACCCAAACCACCAAAACAATTCCAAATTTACCAAAATACCCACAAAATTGCCAAAGTTACAAAAATACCCTTGACACCCCAAACTTCCCCAAAACCTCCAAAATCACTCCACATGTTTCCAAAATCAATTTTAACCCTCAAATTGAACCCAAGTTGGCCAATTTGACCATTTAACTGAAATACCGAAATTGCCTTTAAGGGCTCAATTTCCCAAAATTCACCTTAAATGTCCATTAATTTGGTTCCAATTTCTCTCAATTTCAATTCTAAACTCAAATTCACCTTTCATATGACCAATCTAAACCAAATACAAGCCTAATTGACCTATTCTTTGAGCTCAATTTTGATCCAAGTCAAACCTCCATTTTTGGCCCTATGACTTAATCCCACCAAATTGAACCACATAGCCTTCTCAATTTGCCCCAATTTAAATCCTAAACAGTTCATAACAATCATACACATAAAATTAAACTTTCAATTGGCCTTGGTGAAGCCTAAATTTCATTTAATTTCAACCCAAATTTAAAAATCCCCAAATTTGCCCCAAATTAGCTAGTCTCCAAATTCCAACAAATTGAATGCCTTAACCCCAAAATTGACACCCAATTTGTGTTAAAAACGTTTTATGACATTCCTATAGACCATTTTGAACAATCAATTTGAACCTCACCCAATCTTAGCCCTATCTAGACCCAAGTATAGTCCAACATGCCCAAATTGACAAAAAACCCAAAATCCTTCAAATTGAGCATCCAATTGAACTCAAAATCATTTCAATACTTCACCAAAAATCTTCATAAAAATCATTTACACAATTTTTATCAATCAATTGGGCTCAATGTCATGTCTAGCCTAACCAAAAACCAACTTTTATCCATTTGGACCCAAATTAGACCCACACACCAAAATTGACTTAGTCATGCCTATGCCACCAAATTGATGACACCACAACAACTAAGCACATCCTATGGACCAGGATAAACCCACCTAAATAATTAAAAATGAGATATGGACCAGTGGTCCTTTGATTTAAGGGATTTCACCCCATATTTGGCCTAAACTTAAATATCTCCTTCATCATTGCTTACCCTTGGGGTTTAACCATCATTAAGCACCTCCTGACCTCCCTGAGCCAAGAAGTGACTGAACCCTAGCTAGCCACCGGAAACAACCAACCCAAGGAAGCCCCAAGTGGCCAAAACCCAAAATTAAACCTCCCTACCTTGGCTCACTCCCATTGGCCATTAGTGTTTTTCTTCCCTCCACCTCAGCAAGCTTTAACACTCAAATCCAAGCCCTGAGCTCCACCAGGCAGCCATGACTTTAAATTGAGCTCTCCACGGCCAAAGAAGGTGTGCTTGAAACCTTAAGGAAACTCCGCTAAAATCTCAAAAGAGCTTCTCCAAACCATCCCAAGTGCAATCCCCTTGCTCTCAACCACTAATAGCCACCCATAGAGCCAATTTTTTCACTGACATTTGCCCAAAAACTAGGATAGATCTCTCCACACCTCCAAAATGAACAAAAATCTAATTAACTATTTACATACTATCCCCACAGCGAAAGAAGTTGATTCTCCACAAAAGCCCCTTCTCAAACAGCCACTAACCTAGCTTTAAACTAACACCTAAAATCAAGCTTGATCGATTTCATACCTTCACCATTACCAAGGCTTGGGAAATCATCTGGAGGTTCATTGGGACCAATAAAAGCTATCACAACCATTTGATTGAGGCCTCTCCTATCAGAATAAGGTATTGAACTCCAACTCTAAACCAAGCTTGTTTCGACCCTCCATTCGTATTTACTGTATTTCATACCGTATAAACTGTATAAATGTTTTTGTATTGAGTAGATGAAGGTTAAGGAACAAACCCCATGTGATTTGGTTGAGTCTAGACCAAGATCTTATGGTTTTAGTGTGAATGGCTCATGGGTTAGGTCACTTAGGGACGACAATGGAGAGCCTTCTGATCGCGCGTGTATCCAATGGACAAAGGAGATCAAGCCGGATAGATCCATGGTGCATAAAGCGCGGTTTGCGTAGTAGCTGAGGGGGATGGCGATGTCAATTGGCGGAGTGCCACGTGTTCTTTTGGAGCTGCCTAAGATCCAGTCAGCGCCGCGTGGATAAGTAGAAAAATAGAGATTTCTAAATTATTGTAATTGCCTAAACTTCAAAAATCCATATCTTTCTCTAGAAAAATAAAAAGAATAAAAGAAAATGACCCTCTTGCTTGGTGAATAGAGGAGAAAAATATGGACAAAAATAAAAAATTATTTTCTCACTCCCTAATTTTTAAATAATTAAATACCCACTGTGGTATTTTAATTCTCCATGGATTAAAAAATTTCACCATGACTTGAAATTTTGAGGGTTTGTTCCTCATGACGGAGGCCATGTCTACTAATTTTTCCAAGGTCAGAGGGCACCTCTATGCTTATAACCCTAATTTTAAAGCTAAGGTGACCATTTTGCCTTATTTTAATTATATAAACCAAAATACCACTTGAAAAATTATGAGAACAATTTTAGAAAGTTTTTTGTGGTTAGAGAAATCTAGGAAAATTATTTTGATGCTTTGAATCATTTTGTCAATTTTTATACATAGTTAAAGGTAAATATCTTGTATTAAATTGTGTAAATAAAATACATATAAAAAATTAACAAAATTAAGTTCACATTGTTCATAAAAATCACGTCTACCCACCGTAAAAATATCAGAATTATTTGACTTAGTCTAGGCACTAAAGTGGATTTCTTAAGGAAACTTAGATTTTTGTATAAAAAAAATTATATTAAATTAAATATGCTTAGAAAAATCATTAAAATTATTTTTCTGAGTTCCTTGTGATCAGGGGCATTTTATAAAAATAAAACCCATTTTTAAAATATAAATTGAATTAAAAATAATTACAAAAATTAAATTTCTAAAAATACAAAAAATGATTCAAAATGAGTGGGAATGTCCCTTGATCACTTAAAATTTATTAGAACATTTTTTCCTAATTTTTCTAAGTTAAAAATAAAATTTAAAGGCTTAAAAATGAATTTTTCATATTTTCTCACTAAAAGAATTATACTAAATAAATTAAAAATCACAAAAAATATAAAATTTGATTCTCTAAGTTTTTTGGACTAAGAAGAGTCTAATAAAAGTATAAAAAAAATTTCTGTAATTAAAACACTATTTTCTATTTAAATAAATAATGAAAATTGATCTAAACTTAAATAATAAAAATAGAAATTTGATTAAACAATCATGAAGTTTTCCCTAAGTGTTTATTTGACCTTAGGAAACCTCTAATAATTTTTCCATAAATATAAATTTTATTTTGGATAATTAAATAAATTAACTTTTGAAAATCCTATTTTCTAAATTTAAATAATTATCTAAATTAAATTAAATTTTAAAAAATCTACATATTCTCCTCTAATATTTTAATTACCTCATGGATATGACACTCTAACCCTCAAAGTCATTTGACTTGCGTTTAGTGAGTTATGAGGTGAAGTACCCTAAGGGCAAAGTGATAATTTTAGACTTTGGCGCCTTAATCAAAATTTAGGATTAACCAGGGATAAATAGGTAACTTTGATCCTAATAAACATGTTTAGATGATTGAAATACAATGAGATTATAAGGTAGAAACTCACCCACCACCTTTGCACAACATCAACAGATAATAATCTCCCCCAATCTTCATGACTTGGAAGTCAACTAATATCAGAAGTTTCTTAAGTGAGAGGCTTAAGCTAAAAGGATGATAATTTATTTTACTTAAGTCCAAAATTAATGATAATGTGATCTTTAAATTAGAATACATGGCACTTAAACAAAAATATTAACCTTCCCCAAATTCCCCATTATTATTGCTAAGGGCTTGGTAGTGACCTAGGCTCGATATCTAAGCTCAATTGATTTGATTTAGAAGATAATTGGTGATTAACATCTTTAAATAGTACAAGACTGACCTTAATCACGGGCACCATAGTCTTAAATAACCTAGACTTGCCTTAAGGGTATACCCTCACATAACTCTTGAGTGAAACATCAATTGACTAATTGAGTATCCTATCCTAAGGATAATTAAATTGCTAAGTTTCACTAAGTAACGGGGTAGTCACACTCAACTTAAGGTGATTATTGGAACATTATGATAAGATCAAAATGAACTCGGGATATGTCAAAAGATTTTCAAAGTGATCTAGAGTCACACCTTGAAATTTTTGAAATTTATTGGATAGTCTGAAGGACAAATTAGACTTGCCATATTTTGTTTTAAAAATATCCACTAGGATCTTCTGAGATTCAACTAAATCATAACTTAGAGTTTGGTAGCTAAACCTTCTTCTACTCATGCAATTTTAACTCCTTGCAATATTATCTTCATATCTTGCAAGTACTAAACTTTTTGGTGGTGGAATAAGAAGACTTTCCAAATACGCTTTTACAGTTTATAGTACAGTTTTCTTTTTTTCTTTTTGCACTATACTTTCATGCTTATAAAATTTGCATGTTAAACAACGATGACACCCTGCATGAAACCTAAAACTGCTAGGATAGCCACAAAACCAAAACTAAAACTAAAATCAACCAAGATAAAATTCACCGACACAACATTCAAAATATAAGATAACTCAAAATTTAATCACAAACATCACAAAAACCACAATTAAAACTAAATTAAGACGTCTCTATTGGACGATCATGAATCCCTTGAAGGAGGTAAACTACAGTTGTTAACGAAACTTCCCACAGTCTAAATGAAAGTTTGGAACTCATTAAGTTGAGTTTAGTAAATTCATTTGGACTAAATGAATTCGATATAAAAATAGTGGTACTAGAACGTGGGAATCATAAGATCCTAACTGGTGTCACTATAACCAACTTTAACATCTCCCATAATATTTAAAGAACTATAACCTTTAAGACACCTGATTTGACATTATAATCTGACACACTAGAAAACCTAAGCTCGTCATGGCAAGAAGCTTGGAGTTAGCATGGTGGGAAGCACTACTATCTTCAACAACAAAACATGTCTCCTTCAACTAAACCATTCTTCCCTTAGAATTAAAAAACAAGACATGAGATTTTGAGGTTGTCTACCTAGTCCAACATAAATCCTCAAATCATCTTTAGGCTTTTGTATAACTTTGCTGTACAATATAAGCTCTAACTCCTCTTAGGATTCCGAGGTTATCATTCGTCACAACCTAAATCCTCACATCTTACAGGCTATTTGTGTGATCGTTTCACAAAAATCTAAGCCCAAAACTAATAAAATTTGTAGGATGAAACACTCAAATAATTTCTCCTCAAAACTTAAGCCAAACAAAAAGATAGACTAGGAAGTCACTGAGGTTATCCTTTGGATCTGTGACATCCCCTAGTTCTTCCTCCTTTAGATTCTATAATAAATGTTCCAAACTTGAACTATTCCCCTTTCACAGCTCTTTGCCCGATTTTGTTGAAAATTCCTATCATTTTGACCTATTTGAAGATAATATTTTCCTAATTTTGATCGAGAGTTTTCTTAGATGACTTCGGTCATTTAAGATGTAATTAACTATAGAGGCTTGCCCTTATAGGAAGCTTGTCCGAACTCAGCTTAATATAAACCCAATTTATTTCTTCATATTAAATAGGGAAATTTGTCGACAAACAAAATAGTTTCACAGATCAAACGAATGTCATACATTTTTTAGTTTATTTGATCAAACCTCATCCTTGAGCCTTGTGTTTATCCTTCAGAATAGATACAGGGTTTGAGGTATAGTGCTCGTTCATTTAAACTATGAAAAATATAAGGCCAGTTTGATTTCATATTTTTCTAAATTATATATATGTAAATTAAATGTCTTTCCAAAGCGGGAGACAAGATTTCAATTTCGGCAACCGACAGCTTCTAACGGGCAACTCCTCAACCAAAATAGCACCGACAACTTCTAGCGATTCTGTTGGGGATAAGCTTTCTCTCCATTTAAATCAAGAAACATTATCTTTATACATCAGTAATGTGTTCATGTCCCTCATGAACCAAAATACACTTTTTTCATTGGCATGCTTTAGCCATTTTTATCTTGGGAAAGTACGGTCAACTCGTTGGACTTCAGGACTGTTTGTTCGGCCATAGAGGTGTTCAATAGGCCATTATGGACTTTTTAATATTCATGTGGGGTTGGACCCCCAATTGGTGTGTTGGTGGACTAGTTCCACCCGGGCATTGTGCGTTGTTAAGTTGGTCTCGCACTGGGTCCTGAACTTCACTTTTTACCTTTCTTGTTTGATTTACTGTTTTGCAAATTAAATCGAATTGTGTTGTGTTGCGTGTGTTTTTTAATTTTCCTTATATTAATTAAATCTTTCTACTTCCAAATTTTTTGTACAGAAATTTTAAAACCTCCACAAATTAAATAAGGACTTTTCCGGTCTACAGATTGACCTTTGTTAATTTGTAGTGGTCGCACTAAAATTATTAGGTATTGGCCAAATAACTAACCCCAGAGCTTTCTCTTTTGAGGCTGCTGCAATGGCGTTCGCAACACTCACTTTCTCCTGCAACCTGCCGAAGAGCTGTGGTGCCCGCAATGTCGCTCCCACCATCAAGTTTGGAGCAGGATTTGAAGATCTCATGGTCGTTCTTGGGAAAGCCTTGTTCGTCATTATGTAAGTTTCCACTCCAGAGGTTCAAGAACTGTCTGCCGAGTTCAACCTCAACTGCCCTCAAAATTTTCCTTCTTACAAAAGGTCAAGACTACTGCCACCATGGAAGCTATTAAGCTTGTTGCTCCCGCTGCTACTAAGGGAAAAGAAGTCATGATCATTGAAGACCCGACTGAAGAATTGGTCATTCCACCATCAATATTCGAAATTTGATCCAGTTTAAGAAATACACTGTTAACAAGATGGTTTGGAAGGCTAAAAAAGACCAAATTTTTTGGAAGTACCAGTTGATGAAAATCCTCATTAGGATGAGTCAGCATTATCAGAGACTTATCCACTTCTACAAGAGAGTAGGTTCCATCCCTTAATGGACACTAACGGGTACGAGACTATCCAAAATCCTGCTTTACCATCACTTCATAGACATTGTGGGGAGAGGAAGAAGCCTCCTCCTATCACCCGTGTCAGTTCAATTTTTTCAGAGACTAGCTGCTAAAGAAGGTTGTTCAGTTGGCAAGTTACTCAAATGAGTTGGACGTGTAGTATCCCCCCGCATGAAGAAAGAAATTCTAAGGGATGCAAACACTGCTAGACTATCTCAGAAATCAACTGAAGCTTTGCCTGCTCAATTTTCTGTTGGTTCTATTTGGGAAGTAGAGTTGATACCGCCATAGTTAGCAACGATTCCACCATTACCAGCCCCGCAGGCCGTCGACCAGTTAGGTCACGTCTGGGTCCAAGAATTCTACCGATCACCCACCTCAAGGATGTTCTTAAAATCCCAAAGGAAAAGATGAACAGATTGCCCAATACTGTATCTATTCTACACATTAGGGAGCATACTTTTCCTCGACATATCGATGTTCCTACCGAGACACTCCGTCTCAAAACATCACCCTTAAAGAAAAAGGTATGGAAACCCAAGGTCGGTGCACCGATATAGTCAAGTAAGCCCGCAAAGCAAGATCATGGAATGAAGTCAGGGTCCAAAGTATCTAACATTGTTGCAGCAATATCCAGTAATGGAGGAACAAGTGGAGGAGGTCCAGCAGGGTCCTCCAGACCTTAAGACAATCCAGGAATCAATAATTGAACAAAAGGTCGAAAACCTCAGGATTGTGATTTCCAAGTTAGCCTAAGAACATGGAGTTTCCATCATTGATGATGAAGATTTTGACTTTAAAGAGTACCTTAAAGAGGATTTCATGGATATCCATGTCATTCAAACCAGAGCCGTTACATCTGCGTGCGATGCTCAAGCTCTCATTTAAGAGAACCCCGTAGATGAGCTGTGTAGAGCTATCTTCTTAAGAGATGAGCAAGTTATCCAACCAAAGAAAAGATTGGAAGAAATGGCCACAAACATGACCACCATGGCCACAGTTCAAGGAAAATGTCAACCCCCGCAGTTAGCCTCTCCAGAAGTTAATCAAGCGGAGATTATACATATCATAGATGAAAGGAGAGAAGTTACCTCAGCAAATAGGGATGACCAACAAAAGAAAGATTCTCCATCAAGCACCTTGCTAGAAAAGGAATTTAAGAGAATGGTTGAACAAGTTTGGGAGGCCTTAACCCAATCTAAAGGTGGTGCATTGGTTTTAAAGGGTAGACCTTACCAGGAGGAGTTCGACGCCGCACTCTACCCTAAGGGTTTTATGTCACCAAACTTTAAGATATTTGATGGGACTGGAAATCCCAGGCAGCTCATAGCACATTTTTGAGCCAGTTGTGGTAATACTAGAGGTAACAAAACTTTTCTTTTCTGTCAGTTTGTAAGCAGCCTGTCAAGAATTACTTTTGATGGGTATGCTGAATTACCCAATGGATCAGTCAAGACGTTTGTCGAGCTAGAACAATTGGTCATGAAAAGATTTGCCAGAGCAAAACATCAAGTCTCTATTGAAGATTTCATAATTGAAAAGCAAAAGCCCAACGAGACTTTAGTGGACTATATTTTGAGGTGGAGAAACGTTAGCATGAAATGTGAACCTCAATTGCAGGAACATCATGCGATTGAAATCTTACTCAAGAGCATTCATGGTCTAGTAGCTTTCATTCTCAAGGGACTCACCATCAAATCCTTCGAGAAGCTACTTAGCAAAGCTAGCAGTCTTCCAGAAGAAATCAAACATATGGATTCTCATGGGAAAACCAAGGCAACTAGAATATTTGAAAAGAAATCAGGAATAGTGTCAACTGTTGATAAAGGAAAGCAACCAATGATGATAAATGCAGAAAATACTCGTTAATTTTCATCACAACATGCTAAAAAACAAACATAATAATACAGCCAGTCTAGCCAGCGACAGCCTCAGGGAGGATCACACTGAGTAGAGAATAAGAGAATATCTTTGGCAAAATGATAAGAAGTGGTGTACTCCTTTAAAGATGAAGCCATACCCAAAATGTTTAGAAGTCTGATGAAGAAGCTTGAGTTCAGACTACCAGATTCAAAGAAACCCAAAGAGGTCGACAAGAAGGATCAACCGAATTATTGCCCATATCACAGATTGCTTGGACACACTACAGAAGAATGCTTTATCTTCAAGGATTGGCTCGAGAAAAATATTAAAGAAGGAAATATAATGTTCCTGAAAGAATATTTAAATAAATATGATTTTAGCTGAGCCAATCTCTCCGATTAACCCATATACTAGAAAAGATGAATGGAGTACAGTTTGGAGTAAGTCATCCAAGAGGGTCCTGAACCAAATCCCGTCTGCTTCAAAATAAACTCCAGTTTAGAGTCTTCTTCCTTTAAAAATTGAGATGAAGCTTTTCCAAAAGATCCGTCATCGTCAAATAAGAAGAAGTGGAACACCACCACGAAAATTGATAGCATAAAGGATAGGATAGGGCCTGCCTCTACTAGATTAGTTCTCTCGAATTCGGGAAAAACAATTCTCAAACCCATGACCTTGTATTATTATCATTTTACCCCTCTGGGGTCTTATGAATATAATGATTACAATTTCAGATACATTTTAACTGTTTCTAGTGATAACATAACTGATTTTGACCAATCTAGCCTCGATCTCGATTCCTAAAATGATCCTCAAATCATACTCGAGTCTGATGAACTCATTGAAAAGACTGAAGAAGACATCGACAATACCACCTACGATAGCATCGGGAGTGAAGAATCAAACCTCGAGTGCCACGGTGCATCCTTCTCCATTAACTTAGATCTCTCTGACCAAAAAGAAACACCAACAGATTCGACAATGGATCTCAAGAAGAAGAAATTATAGAAGTGAACATAAGGAGCAGGAAAGTGTTGCCCTCGAGAACAACTCCAGTGGATAAAGGAAAACAGCTAGTAACTTAAGAAGAGCTACCTCCACCTCCACCAGTGAAAGAACCACATAATCAAGAGAAAATTTAAGGATCATACAAAGTGGATTACAATGTACTAGCCCAACTTAGGAAGTTTCCGACCAAATTAAGCATACGCTCTAATCCTGTCAAAGGAGATGAGAGAGTCTTTGGTTACTGCTTTGCTTGACCCAGAAATTTGCTTAGCCCAGTTGGCCAACACATCTTTCGATGAAGTTTGCTCATTGAACGAACAACCTGGGATAACATTCACAAATGAAGATTTGCTGCTCGGTACTGCCGACCATAATCGTTTGCTCTATATTTATGTTAACATCTGCAGATTTGAGTATCGTCCGCTCTATATCTCTGTTAACATCTGCAGATTTGTGTTGTCTAAAGTCTTAGTAGATCCTGGAGCATCACTCAACTTGATGAGCCTACGGACATTGTTCCATCGTCCCTACACCAGTCATCGACACTGAGACCTCTTTTAACGCACTAATGGGTCGACCATGGATTCATGAACACAACATGGTTCCATCGTCCCTACACCAGTGCATCAAGTACTGCAAAGATGGACAAGAACAATGTATCAATGGAGACTTACAACCTTTTTTATTTCATGAAGTTGGCATTCACGAAGATGCCGCCTACTACGCACCTCTAAAGAAAACTGTCTTCTCTCATGAGATTGTGACCAATAAAAATGAAGATTCAGAAGAAGTATAATGGCAAGGCCATTCAACTTTGCTTCAACGATCTTCCACCACTCTATTGAGAAAAGTTGGTGGGGGTTCTTTTAGTTCACGCACCTGAGGTCAATGCCGGGGACGTGGACGAGCAAGAACCAACTTTATTGTTGACCGGACTAAGCTGACCATCAATATTGGTGATAAAATTAGTTCTGAAGATAAAATAATGATGAAAAAATAGATGAAACCTCAATACGAGATATCCTTAGAAGACGCGAAAAAAGTGAATATGAGACAATGTATGATGGAATAAACTACTATGTGAATGCCATGACCCTTACTCCGATTCTCCCTCAAAAGGTTGAGAGTTTAGAGGAAAAGGAGGTCCATAGCGCTAGTTCAAAGCCGATTAAATTTTATCATGCTTCTAGTTCTACTAATCTTGAAAAATCATATAAATTTAGATGAAAATCCTAATGAATTAGTGGAATTATCTTTTCATTACTTTTTGCCTTGTGTACAAAAGTTAATTCAACAAGGGAATTTGCTAAAACAAATACCAAAAAATAAGTTACAACTTTTTGAAAAATTATGGAATATTAAAAGTCGAACAACCAACTCAAAAGAGGGTCTCAGATTTGGTACAGTTAGACCAGTCGATGATTCAAAATTTTGTATGGTTGTTACTAGCAAATCAGAAGATGACTAACTTGATATAGAGGATGACTCTACTGATCAGCTGATAGAAGATGCTCTACTAAAATTTGAGAAAGATATCAAGTCAACTATCGATGAATTGAAGGAAATTAACCTCGGGACAGGGAAGCAGCCCCGACCTACATTTATAAGTTCTTTACTCAACAATGAAGAATTTTTACAATTGATCAAATTATTAACAGAATTGAAAGTTTACTTCACATGAAGTTATGATGAAAGGTCAAGACTGTCAACAGAGGTTGCAGTTCATAAGCTGGGGGTGGACAAAGATATGACCCCAGTAAAACAAGCTCCAAGGAGAATGCGCCTTGAAAGAGAGCAATAAGTCATCACCAAGGTAAAGAAATTAATATACACTAACTTTATAAGAGAAAAGCAATACCCTACGTGGTTAGCTAATATTGTACCTATTAAGAGGAAAAATGGACAAATACGTGTTTGTGTCGACTTCAGAGATTTTAACAAAGCATGTCCAAAAGATGAATTTCCATTGCCAATACCAGAAATGATGGTGGAGATCGATTCAACACATGAAATTTTCTCCTTCATGGATCGATTGTCAGGGTACAATCAAATCAAGATGGCTCTAAAAAATGCAGCACTTACAACCTTCAGGACACCTATCGGTATTTTCTGCTACACAGTGATGCTGTTTGGGTTGAAGAACGTCGGAGCAACATATCAACGAGCTATGACAAATATTTTTGATGAGCTCATTCACAACCACGTGGAATGCTACGTGGATGATTTGGTCATTAAGAGTAAATAAAAGATAGACCCTTTGTATGATTTGAGGATCGTGTTCAAACGGTTATGATGATATGACCTTAAAATGAATTCCTTAAAGTGCGCCTTTGGCGTTACGCATGAGAAATTTTTAGGATTTGTTGTCCATCTTCAGGGAATCGATACCGACCTAGATAAGATTAATTTTTTCTTGTAAATGCCTCCATACAAAACCTTGAAACAACTACGTTCTTTCCAATGGAAGTTGACATATCTGAGATGCTTTATTTCTAATCTCTCAGGTAGGTGTCAGCCCTTCTCTGCATTAATTAAAAAGGAGGCCAAAATTTATTTGGGAAGAGAAAGGCCAGCGGGCCTTTGAGGATGTTAAACAATATTTAATGACTCCTCCCATTTTGACAGCACCTATCCCTGGAAAACCAGTGATACTTTATACTGCGACCTTTGATGACTCTCTTAGAGCCCTATTAGCCCAATTCAATTATGATGGTAAATAAAACACACTCTACTACTTGAGTCATCATCTAATACCGATAGAGATAATGTATCTACTTATTGAGAAGCATTATCTGGCTTTAATTTTGGCTGCCCAAAAGCTTAGACACTACATGCTTTCTCATAAGATCACCCTAATTTCAAAAGTTAATCCATTGCAATATTTGATGACCCGACCAAACACTTTTTGGACGTCTAGCATGGTGGTCAATGATTTTATTACAATTTGATATAACTTTTGTTCCCCTTCGTGCTATCAAGCAACAAGTTTTAGCAGACATCCTCACTGCACACCCACTTCCAACTGGGTCCCCCCTTAATGATGAAATACCAGATGAACAAACATTACAAATGAAATTCTCCAGTGCGCAACGCTGGGAGATGTTCTTCGACGGAGCTTCATCAGCCATAAAAGATAAAGGTTTAGGCACAATTATACCAGATAAAGTAGGAATCAGTTTAATCTTTATCACACCAGATAAGGGTATGCTAAGATTCTCCTATCACCTGACAGAGCCATGTACTAACAACAAAGTAGAATATGAAGCCTTAATTACTGGGTTGTAGTTAGCAATCTTGATGCATATAACCTATTTTGCCATTTATGACAACTCACAACTCGTCATCCAGCAAGTCGCCAGACAATACAAGATTTTGAAACCAAGATTAGTGAAATATTATCAGTACATGATGAAGCTGCTGAAGCAAATTCCCAATGTAATTTTCTATAGGATCCCTAGGGGAGATAATGCCCAAGCTGACGCTCTAGCAAAACTTGCTAAAAAGCTAGCATGTCCCTTGAAGGATTCCATTAATATTACAATACAAGGAAGAAAAATTTTGACTTGAATCGACTTAAAAAATCTATAGAAGCTTGGAAAAGGAGAAGAAGCGATGATTGCGGTTGCTGATAATAATGAAGATTGGCGTAAGCCACTAATAGAATATTTACATACTGGAAAGCTACCGGAGGACAAGTCAGCAGCACACCACATCATAAAAAGGGCTATGTCATATGCTTTAATAGGTGATTTCTTCTATAGAAGATCATTTGATCATATGTGGCTATGATGTTTAAGCAGAATAGAAGAACAAAATATTGTCAAAGAAGTACACGCCAGATTGTGTGGTGCTCACCAGTCAGGGTCGATGATGAAAATGAAGATCAAGAGACTCAGATATTATTTGCCAGCAATGATGTCCGATTGCATGGATACAACCAGAGGATGTCACCAGTATCAAGTGCATGGGGTGGTCTTGCACCAACCTCCAGATGTGCTACACCCAATAGTCACCTCGTGGCCATTCGAGTGTTGGGGCACGGACATAATAGGTCTGACAAACCCTCCGTCTTCTAAAATACACAGATTCATACTTACCGCTACAGATTAATTTTCCAAATGGGTAGAGGCAGTGCCGTTACGAGAGGTTATGACATAGCACATCCTTTAGTTCTTCAAAAGCCAAGTCATTTACAGTTTTGGAGTTCCACGCAGAATAATCTAAAATAATGGGACAACCTTCAAGAGCATAAAAATCAACAATTTTGTCAAACGACATGGGATAGACTAGAGGTACTCTATAATTTACTATCTTAGGGCAAATGGCTTGGCCGAGGCCTTCAACAAGATATTGGTATAGATTTTTACGAAAACATTGGATAAAAATAACAGAGATAGGCATAAGAAATTTCTATAAGCCTTATGGGCCTACCAGACGATGTTCAGGACTCCCACTCAGTGTACACCCTACATGCTCGTGTACGGGAACAAGGCAGTACTGTCGTTAGAAGTTCAGACGCCGGCTCTCAGAGTCGCTGTTGCCAATCAACTAACAACAGAAGAAAGTTTGAGACTCAAACTTGAAGAATTGGAAAATCTTGAAGGAAAATGACTAGAAGCTCAACAACATTTGAAGCTTTATCAAGTTAAGATGGTACAAGATCATGAAAAATTGGTCCGCCCAAGGACAATTAGAGTTAGTGATCTCATACTCTTGCTCAAAAGACCTATTCTTGCACACCGTAAGATAGGTGGAAAATTCGAGCTAACTTGCAAGGGACCATTTTCGTGGAAAAGGTCTACACAGGAGGAGCTAATCCCCAATAACTGTTTATATGCAAAAATATAACAATAATTCTGATTATATTTTTTACTTATATTTTCTTATTTTCCAACAAAACCAAAAATTTGATCTTGAAGAAAATTAAGAATTTAACTTTTAATTTATATTGGGATACTACAAAAGTATTTGTATTGTTATCAAGTAATATAGGACTTTTTGATTAAGACCTGAATATCGAACCCATAGGGAAATTGACACTATGCACAATTGATCAAAAAGCTTTATATTTCAAAAAGATAATTACTTAAACTATAGATATTTTTATACTAAATAAAATTCAAATCTTTTTGGTATTTTTAAGATTTTGACCAAATAGTAACAACTTCTAAAGATAACTTGAGTTNTAAAAGATAATTATTTAAACTAAAGACACTTTTGCAGTAAAGAAAGTTTAAATATTTTTTTAATTTTAATATTTTTCAAAAAACAAAGATAACTTGAGTTTTTTGTAGAAGAAAAACACTCAATATGAAAATATATTTCTTCTTATCATGAATCCCTAATAAGTATAGGAATTATGTTGTGGAAGTATGTATATTGTGTTGTGCCAAATAGGAGCAATAATTTTCTTTNCATGAGTTAGTAATAAGTATAGGATTTTGTTGTGCCAAATGGGAACAATATTATTCTTTAACCTTACTAGAGATGCTATAAAGAACATTGGCTAATTTAAAGTTTGAATAGTTTTGAAGACCAGCTATGCTGGGAAGATACTAGCTCTCACTCTAGAGTTCCCACGATTCCCTCCACCTGAGGGCTAACATCTTGTATCAAAAACTAAAATAATAAACCAAGTTGGGGGCTTTAGTCTGTCACTTTAAAGTCTTCTAACTCTACACCCTTCAAAAATTATTCCTGTTTATTTGCACTAAATTATATGAATTACATGCTCATTCATACAACCTCATGTGATTCTATCTAATTGTTAACTGAGAAAATACCAAACCGGTTCTTACATGTTCACACAACAAATTTTAACATCTGGATATGCCAAATCAAGAAGTAAATGAAGTTCATAGATTTAAATCATCACAACTTCTTCCAACATTAAAGATCAATACNTTTAGGAAAGGAAGATACTAGCTCTCACTCTAGAGTTCCCTTGATTCCCTCCACCTGTGGGCTAACATCTCGTATCAGAACCTAAAATAATAAACCAAGTTGTGGGCTTTAACCTGTCACTTTAAAGTCCTCTAACTCTACACCTTTCAATGAATATTTCCTTATTTATTTGCACTCAATCATATGAACTACATTCTCATTCATACAACTCATTCGATTCTTTCTAATTGTTGACTGAGACAATACCAGTCCGGTTCTTACATGTTCTCACAATAAATTTTAAATTCTTTCCAACTGTTGACTGAGACAATACCAGCCCGGTTCTTAAATGTTCTCAAAATAAATTTTAACATATGGATTGGCCAAATCAAGAAGTAAATGAAGCACATGGATTTAAATCATCTTAACTTCTTCCAACATTAAAGATCAATACTCTCCACAACTTCCATCGAACACTTAATTACTTATCATTTTAAGAATAAAGATAAAGAAAACTACTCAAAATCCATGGAGAATACAAAATCACACTTTAGTTTAAAAGTAGAAATCATTGTCAAACCAACAACAAGTCTCAATTACCATGGAGAAAACAAAACCATACTTTAGTTTAAAAGTAGAAATCATTGTCAAACCAACAAGAAGTCTCGATTAAAACAAAAGTAGTCTAAAATAATAGATAAAAACTTATCTCTAGTCTTCCACCAAACTCTTGAAATTCCTTTGAATCTCTTCTCTTTTACAACACTCTCAATATAAAACTAAAATAAAANTCTTTAGTTTAAAAGTAGAAATCATTGTCAAACCAACAACAAGTCTCAATTAAAACCAAAAGTATTTTAGTTTAAAAGTAGAAATCATTGTCAAACCAACAACAAGTCTCAATTAAAACTAAAAGTAGTCTTCAACAATAAGTCTCAATTAAAACCAAAAGTAGTCTAAAATAAAAGATAAAAACTTATCTCAACAATAACAAGTCTCAATTAAAATCAAAAGTAGTCTAAAACAAAAGATAAAAACTTATCTCAAGTCCTAAGTCTCAATTAAAACCAAAAGTAGTCTAAAACAAAAAGATAAAAACTTATCTCAAGTCCTCTCCCATTTCAATTAAAACCAAAAGTAGTCTAAAACAAAAGATAAAAACTTATCTCAAGTCCTCCACCAATCTTGAATTTCCTTTGAATCTGTTTAAAACAAAAAGATAAAAACTTATCTCAAGTCCTCCACCAAACTCTTGAAGTTCCTTTGAACAAAAAAGATAAAAACTTATCTTAAGTCCTCCACCAAACTCTTGAAGTTCCTTTGAATCTCTTCAAATAGATAAAAACTTATCTCGAGTCCTCCACCAAACTCTTGAAATTCCTTTGAATCTCTTCTCTTTTACAACACTCTCAATATAAAACTAAAATAAAAAAAAGGATAAATATTTGGTGCCTGAAAATCTCTCCAACTAACTCCCCAATTTTAAAACTTTCAAAACTTTCCCAATACTTTCAGGACCTCTTTCAAAGTACCAATCTTCTTTCTTTTATAATTCTCCNAAATTTTATAACTTTCAAAACTTTCCCAATACTTTCAGGACCTCTTTCAAAGTACCAATCTTCTTTCTTTTATAATTCTCCAAAATGTGCCTTTGCATCTCTTCAAAACGTGTCTTGATTCAATGTATTTCCCAAAGAGATGCATCCTTTCATAATAATTTTTTTCCATGGTGGTTGAAACCACCGATTAAGCCAATAAGTGCCTCAAAAACCTCTTCAAAATTTGCAAAAACCGAATTTACTCATCCAATAATTGCCACTAGCGCTTAAGCATGGGGCCTCTAGTACTTTATGCGTCAAAACACTTTTGCACATTTTCACATGTTTGCTCCAAATTTGATCCTTTTTCACTCCTTTAAGCATTTTTCACCTTTACCTGCACCTGGAAGAAAAACACAAAAAAACCTTCCATTAAAGCGCAATATCTCAAAAAATAGGTATAAAAATGTATCTAAGAACACTACATATTTTAGGCATATCAAATTCCCCCAAAGTTAAAAACACATTTTAGGCATATCCAAATGTGTCTAAAAACACTACATATTTTAGACACTTCAATCTTTAAAACTAATATGTATGATATGTATATGTGTTTCTTTAGGAGTTATTAAAATTTAAATTTAGAAATATAGTAGTTAAATTTCGTAAAAATATTTAGTAAATGAGACCAACTTAAAGTTTAGAAATTTCTAATGTTAAGAAAGATGAAAATATAAGTTCCTATCTAATTCAGAAATATTGTAAGTTTTCCAAATTTACAATTTAGTGCTTTTATTATCTCCACTTAAAAATTTTTATTAAGAATAATTTTAATTACTATATTATATCTATAAGCTTAAGATTTTCTCAAGTCTTATACTTTAAAAAGAACAAATGTAGAACCAATTTTTGATTAGGCACTAATCCTCAAGCTTCTCCTCCCTTATATATATATTTTTTTTCATTTTCTCTTCTTTTTTTCTTTTTCTCATCTTCTTTTCTTTTATTTTCAGGCAAGGATTACTATATCTGGATAGGCCTTTAATAATTTTGAATTCTACTTTTCCTTTCCTAAAGAAAAATCTTAATACAAAACTTCTACTTATAAATATAATAATAGCTTTGAAAATTAGTTTTTAATAAAAGAAATTGAAGTATTGAAAATAAAAGCCTAAATTTCTAAAATTTTCAAAAATACAATGTTTCTTACTAAAGATAGTTACTTATATTAATCATTTTCTACACTAAAAACTATTACCTTAAAGTTTTTCTTCATTACGCAAAATTTCTAAAATAAAATTTTACTTCCGAGATATAACTTCATATATATGATCAATTTTTTTTTTCAAATCAAATTCACTTGTACATCATTTGAGAATAAATAAAACTAAAGTTTTGAAAATATTTTTTCATCCCCCCCCCAAACTTAAATTTTTATCAGATTGAAAAGTTTAGCATCAAATATATATAAGCATGAATGAAAATAAGAATAACATGCTTAAAGGAATTTTTATACCTTAATGATACAAGTATAAAACTAAAAATAGGAGTAAAATTAATTTTGATCAAATTTTCTAATATTTTCATTTCAATTTAACATTTAAAGATTCAATNCGGTATGCATGTAAAGCTTTAAATAAAAAAAAAAAGAGAACGTCTCCTTGTATTCCAACTTCAATACAGATATCCTCAAGGGATACACAACTTCAATACAGCTTTTCCCATACCAACTTCAATAGTTTGACAAAAAAAAAAAAAAAAAAAAAATACAGCTTAAGCTCAAAGTCATTTAACGCTTCGGCATCACTTCCCTCAATGAAGAACAAGAATGGGAATCTAAAAAAAAAATGAAGGAAAATTTGCAAACATGCCTTTAAATTTTTTGAGCATGCTATACGGGTTCACACGTGAGAAACCATCCACCCTTACCCATGCTACAGAGTTGCTTGGCCTGCCACTCACTCCTACATTCTCATTTTTCATTAATTCATGTTGAGTATTATATGCGGAGCTTGAAAGATCCATTTTATGCCTTGTACAAGCAGAAATTCAATAATTAGATCGTTGGAGATGAAAATTTCATTTGAACACTATGCAATGTGAATACCACTTCATAATCTTTGTTTGAAAACATGAATCGTATAACTCCAAGAGATCAACTGTCTGTTCTGATGCATAACTTATCCATTTTACAAAAACTAACTGTCAAACTCAACATATAATAGCATCAAATATAAAATATCAGCTCGCACATTGCTTCTCAAGTATAAACCTTGGTATCATTCATACAAGATATAGATATAGAGAAGCCATTACATAAAAGAAATCCCAAGCTTTCCCCACTATATAATGCAAATTCATAGTGCTTTCAGCTTTTAACGGCCCTTAACACATAGGCTAGATATGTAAAAATATTACTGCTTAAGGCAATACCTGACCTTATTCCCGTGGATCACCAAAAAGTAATATCTAATGCTTCGATAGGCTAATGTAGTGGTCAAAATTTCAGATCTTCATCTACTTCACTTTCCATTTGTACTTGTTTTGGAAAAGGGTAGGACGACATATCCCGTAATATGACCCACTTCTTCTTCCACACTCCGAACACTCTTTCAATTACCCCGCGCAATGAAGAGTGTCTTTTGTTAAAAACTTCTTTTTTGCCTCGTGCGACACCACTAGATCTTTCAAAATCAGGAATGTGGTACTTTGTATCTGGATAGGGCTTCAGATATCCCCTTGTAACGGATTTGCAGCATCAACCAAATAGTATTTACCCGGAGGTGGGTATGGAAATCCATGTCTCAAGTTTCTTGTAGCGAACTTGAAAACACGACTATCGTGAGCGCTTCCTTCCCATCCAGCCATGACAAAGGTAAAGCACATATTAAAATCACATACGGCCATAATATTTTGTGTTGGGGCGCCACATCGGCCGATGTACGCAACTCTTTCTTCACTAGTTAATCGTGCATCGACGTGTGTTCCATCGATAACTCCAATGCAATCCTGGAGGTACAACTATAACTTTTTTTAAACTGTAATGTAATAAAAGTAGAAGGAAAATTGTAATGGTAAAAGACATACCTTAAAAAATGGCATGTACCGAGGGTCATTTGCAATTTGTAAAGGAATTGAATTGAACATTGGATCCTCGGGCTTCACTACCTTCTGGGCCAAACTAACAAGAGAGTTCAAACCGACTGAGAAATATCGGCTGATGGTTTCAGATGAATGTTGGAAACGCTCCATAGCACCTCTTATTGATTCATTTTGAGATAAGATATATAGAGTTATTCCAA